>CAUYRT010014512.1:0-75529 GCA_963574885.1 Lepilemur ruficaudatus
ATCTGTTTTAATTAGAATATTTCAGATGCCAAGATGGCTATAAGAATGTTATTAATAGTAAGGAAAACGCACTATTTTATTTCCTTATTTTCATTGTATTCTTTTTTCTCCAAATAATATTTTTGACCTGATATTGTGTTAAGGATGCATAGGAAAATGGCAGACAGTATTTTATGAGATACAGGAAAGACCCAACTTCAAATGGATTATGTTCCCAAGGTTGATTTTTAAGTTGGTTGCTTGAGATGTTTAAAACTTTTCTGGGCCGGACGCAGTGGCTCACACCTGTAATCCTAGCACTCTGGGAGGCCGAGGCGGGCAGATTGTTTGAGCTCGGGAGTTCGAGACCAGCCTGAGCAAGAGTGAGACCCCGTCTCTACTATAAATAGAAAGAAATTAGCCAAACAACTAAAAATAGAAAAAATTAGCCTGGCACGGTGGCACGTGCCTATAGTCCCAGCTACTCAGGAGGCTGAAGCACAAGGATTGCTTGAGCCCAGGAGTTTGAGGTTGCTGTGAGCTAGGCTGATGCCACGACACTCTGGCCTGGGCAAGAGAATGAGACTCTGTCTCAAAAAAATAAAAATAAAAATAAAAAATAAATAAAAAAACAATTTTCTGCATAGAAACAGTGCTATAAATACGGTTCTGAGGCTAGGTCAACTCAGAAAAGTTCATTCATCTTAAAACCATAAAGTGCCAGAGATAAAAGGAATCTTTAGATTATCTAATATATAACCTCCTTAAAACATCCCATCAAATATTTGTGAGTGCCAACTAAAGCCTAGGAAGAAGATTGACTTGTTTTATAGCTGAGCTGGGTGGTTAATAATACTCTGGAACATGGGTGTGGCTTGTAGCCTTTTCTTTGGTGATGGGAAGTGAGGTAGTAGTTATATATTTTGAACTCTGATTGGCAATTCCAAAAACGTATTTCTTCTGCCACATTTTAGATTGTCTACAATTTTCAGATCTATAATATGTAAGTAGCTTTAGAGTATACGTATCAGTTTTTAGATAGAAAACTATTATTATTCCCAGAGAGGAAGCCCCCTATCTTCCCTATTGACTTGGACAGAGCAGGGATGCTCCTATTTATTTCTGAGATACCTCGATTAGTAGATGTGCTGAGACAAAAGGTTTAGCTTTGTTGGCCTCTGGGAAGAGAATTGGGGTGGGGGTGGGGATATTGTGCTTCTATCATAGACATTCCCACGTCCTGGGTGCCTGAGATGGGAGAGAATACGGCAAGGTGGCAGTAGCTCTTAGTAAGCACAGGTGAGGATGAGAGTAAGTAGGGAACTGCTTTTAATCTTTTGACATCATCATTATATCATTATTAGAACTCTGTCCTCCACTCTACAAACAATCCTAACACAGAACTTAATGTCCACTTTCTTTGTTACTCTAAGAAGTTTTCCTAGTATATCTCACATATCAATATTAATTTTTCTATGGAAATTCTAAACATATATTTTTGCACAGATCTAATTTTCTTCCTTACTGTTTTGCCTTTCCTCTAAAAAAGCCATTTCAAGCCCCAATCACTGATAAAGGCCCTGTGGCCCTAAAATGCCTCTCAGATTTCAGATAACCTGTGTTAATAGGACATAAAGGAACTAGAGGACTGAGGAGGGTAATGGCATCCGTGTATGAGTCAAATCAATAGCAGGTGCATTTGATTTGAGACCTTTTTCAATTTCCTGCATAACCTGTAGCAGGGTACCTAGTGAAACAGAATCACCGTGTGATTTTACGTCGTTTCTCTTCTTGTTCCCAGAAGCCCACAGCTTGGGATGTTTGTGCTGAAAGGGCCCTTGAGGTCATTGAGCCCCTTCATTTCTACAGGTGAAGAAACTGGGTCTAGGACACTTGAGTGACTTGATGAAGACAGTAGCAGACCAGCCCTCAACTCTCGCACTGAGTCTAATGCTCTTTGCATTGGAGACTACGCTGTCTCTGGGAGCTAGTCAGTGATTCCTGTTTCCCACATTTTTCATTGTTGGGGTTTCTCCCTCCCAACATTTAAAGATGAAAGAAACTTTTATAGCAGAACATAGAAGGGGCAGGTTATATAAATTAATAAAAGTTATAACTGAAGAAACTTTGAAAGGAATCAAAGCACTTATACTATCTATGAAGGCTTTGAATAATTTGAAGGCAATCTTGTCTTTGCTTTCTCTGTAAGGTAAAAAAATATGAATTGTGATGATGAACTGCATGATTTTCATTTCATATTTGGATATTTTTACCATTCGTATGTTTTAAATATTTGCTTAAAAATACTTAGCTTCCAACTGATAATGTTACTTTTTTAATAAGATAATTGTTTATTTGGTAGATGTTAGTCCTATGTTAGATAAACTCTCCATTTTTATAATTATAAAATAGGACTTTATAGGACTTCTATATCTATATCTACTCCTAATCTTCTACTGGAGATTATAGAATAGGACTTTAGTGGCCACTGATTACCTTCTTTAAAGCTTAGAGTTCTGTAAGTTTAGTGTGTCTGGTTCAGTCTATCCCATGATTGTTAATTAGCTTATTAATTTGTGAAAGGGATTATTTAAAGGGTTGAACTAATATGAAGGATATGTTTACTCTTTAAACAATTGCCAGGCTTTCTAGGCCTATCCTATGTCACATAACTATCTGTTTTGGGAAGAACATTTTTCTTTAATCAGTGAATGTATAAAGAAAAAAAATTAGAAAAATACAGATTAAAATTTGCTAAAATACAGTTGACCCTTGAACAACATGGGTTTGAACTGCATGGGTCCACTTATTTGCAGCTTTTCCTTGCCTCTGCCTCTCCTGAGACAGAAAGACCAACGCCTACTCTTTTTCCTCCTCCACAGCTTCCTCAGCATGGAGACTTTATGATGATCCACTTCCACTTAATGAATAGTAAATATATTTTCTCTTCCTGATGATTTTTTACATAACATTTTCTTTTCTCTAGCTTACTTTATTATAAAAATACAGTATACAGCCAGGCATGGTTCTGTAAACAACAAAGTTCTATAAATCAGAAGTCTGTGCACAGCATGGCTTAGCTGATTCTCTGCTCCAGGTTTCACAAGGCCAACCTCAAAAGTGTTGGCCAGGCTGCAGTCTTTTCTTGAAGCTCTAGGGAATAGATCCTCTTCCAGGCTCATTCAGGCTGTTGGCAGAATTCAGTTCCATGTGGCTGTAGGACTGAGGTCCTCTTTCCTTGCTGGCTGTAGATTCTCAGCTTCTAGAGGTAGCCTGTATATTCTATAGCGTATATTCTATGGCTCATGACTCCTTTTCTCCAACAACTTTGGGTCGGATCCTTCTCATTCTTGAATCTCTCTGACTGTCCCTTCTTTCGGGCAGCATCTTGGCTCCAGGTTGTACATCTGGGTTGAAGACTCTCAAGCCAATGATGGGGAGACAGGATAATTTTAGGTAGAGTTTTAGAGCCCTAGTTAGGCAGGTTGGAAGTTCAGGGCAGTGTCTGCATTCTATCAGGGTAAAGTCGAATAAAGCAGGTCTCTGGAAGGAGGGTACACACAATGGCGATTGGAGGGAAGCTGGTGAATGGATGAACGTACGGGTTTTGGGGTTGAGAGGTAGCTCCAAGAGCCCATTTTCTAGTGAGGATGGGATCCTGATTAGAATGCCAACCTTGGTTCTAGTTAGCTGCGAAATGGTGTGGGCTGAGTCTATAGGTTAGAATTCTTGTAGGTCAGGCTAAAGCTGGGTGAAGACTGGCGCACACAGGAAGCCAGCTTTCGACATTGCCTTGCGGCGTTGTGGAAGCTTTGAAGAGGAGAGGTAGTTCATTTATCCCGTGTGCTCTATCCACCTGTTACTGGGGTGTTCTTCAGAGTAGCCCAGGAGATCACCTACTTGTTTCCACACTTAGGGATAAGTTTGAACTAATGGAGACACTCTAAGCCTTTGACGATTTTGGCTTTTCTTTGAGGGAAAGCACTCCCCTCTCTGTCTCCTGCCAAATACTCTCTGATTCCAGCATTAACCTACCGCCTCTGTTAGTTTAGCTTGACATGAAAAAGAGCAGCCTAGATAGATACCTCACTTGAACATGTATTTGTGAACTTATTTTCCTACAAATTTATAAGCATTTGGAAACAGTAACGTTTATGATATTCTAAATACATAAGATACAGAAACTTACTGTATTATTTATACAATTATTACAATATAATACAATTACAATTATTACAATATTTTCCTAAACTTTCATTTTCTCTCATGGAAAATATTAATTGAAGAATGATAGCTAAATTTTCAGAAGATAAATTTATGGAGGTATCTTTGGAACAGCACTTTTTGTCATATTTTGTGACCATGCTACTATTTAGCCTGAAATTTTTAACTCTTTACAAAAGTAACATCTGTATTGCTGGTGTAATTCTACCTCTAGGATATACCTGCCACGGATAATACTGCTAGCAATTTGAAAGAAGAGATCCAGCTACTTACCCTAGAAAATGCAGGTGTTGAAAGTCAAAATGTTTTGTGGATTCTAAATAGGGAAGTGAAAGGCCACTTAGCAGAACTAGATGGCATGTACGCAGCTAGGCAAGGATGGGGATGATCTCTGTGTTGTTTGACTAGGTGTGTATACTTGCCATGTCTAAGTGAAATAGCTGATATACATGCCTAGTCCAGAGTCTCACTACTTGGATAGATTCCAGATTATCCTGTCATCTGTAAAGATTTTAAAAATCCTTTGTCATTGTACATGAGCTCGTAGATAATCATCTTTGTAATATTTAGGTAATTATTAACCACTTCAACTATAAATTTTATAGTCATTGGTTTGCCACCGATTTATGTTTATCCAGGTATGAGAGTTGAGAGCAACTGAGAAGTTACAGGGCACACAGACCACACACGACCACCCTTACTTCTGACCTCTGTTGCAAGTTTAGGGGTCTGTAAGACAACATGTAAGGTCAATAATTTGTCAGAAAGACTCACAGCACTCACTGAAAGCTGTCATATGCATGATTATGGCTTACTGCAGGGAAAGGATACAGATTAAAATCAGCCAACAAAAGGAGTGCATAAGGCAGAGCTTCCATTGTTCTCGCCCACAGAGAATGGAGTGAGTGACATGGAGTCAGAGCACTTTCCCCGGCATTGATGTGTGAAAATACACAGAGGGTGTGACTAATCAGGGAAACTCATTCGAGCCTCTGTGTTCAGAACTTTTTTTTTTTTTTTTTGAGACAGAGTCTCACTCTGTTGCCCGGGCTAAAGTGCCATGGCATTAGCCTAGCTCACAGCAACCTCAAACTCCTGGGCTCAGGTGATCCTTCTGCCTCAGCTTCCCAAGTAGCTGGGACCACAGGCATGTGCCACCATGCCCGGCTAATTTTTTCTATATATTTTTAGTTGGCCAATTAATGTGTTTATATTTGTAGTAGAGACGGGGTCTCGCTCTTGCTCAGGCTGGTTTCGAACTCCTGAACTTGAGCGATCCTCCCGCCTCGGCCTCCAAGAGTGCTAGGATTATAAGCGTAAGCCACCACGCCCGGCCTGTGTTCAGAATTTTTATTGGGACTCCATTATGTGGCTGATTCAGTCTACAGTTTCCAGCCCCTCTGGTGAAGCTGATAGCATGTGATCCAAAACTCCCAATCTACAGGATATTGTTGATCTTTCTAAATACTATCTGGTGTGGCTCATCCCCTTCCTAAATCACATCATTAGACTATCTGCCGTGACCCAAGACCTCCAGGTAAACAAAGACACTCCTGTAATGAGGCTTAGAAATTAAAAATTAACTCTCAGAAGTCAAGGGCAAAATCCAAATCTCTTTCTGAATAAGGTTAAATTCTTAACTGCACACTGGGACTCTTTTAGATTAAGTTGGATTTTGTGAAGTTCATTTTCAAGAAGAAATTTTATTGCGATATAACTTACATATAAATAAAATTTACCCATTTCTAGTGTAGTTGAATTTTGGTAACTGTATACAGTCATGTACCTTCCACCACAATCCACACTTTCTTTTACCCCCCCAAAATTACCATGTGCCCCTTTGTCCTTGCCCCTATCCTTGTCCCCAGGCAACCACTAACCTGCTTTTTGTCAGTATACTTTTGGTTTTTTTTTAGGCTGTCACATACATATATGTCATATACATATACAGTATGTAGTATTTTGTGTCTGCCTTTTTTTTACATAGCATAATAATGTTATAAAGATTCATCCATTTTGGTAAATATGTCAGTAGTTTGTTCCTTTTAAATTACTGAGTATTCCATTGTGTGGATACACCACATTTTGTTTTTCTGTTCACCAGTTTTTTTGATATTTGGGTTATTTTTATATCTAAATTTTTTTACTATTTTGAGTAATACTGCTTTGAAAATCTGTATATATGATCATTTGTGGACACATATTTCATTACTCTTGTGTAGATACCTGGAATTGGGATTGCTGACTAGTAATGTGATAAGGGCGTGTTTAACTGTATAAGAAATTGTCAACCTGTTTTCCAGAGTGGTTGCACCATTCTGTATTTCCACTGGGAAAGTAGGAGGGATATAGTTGCTCTACCTGCCCAGTAACATTTTGTATTGTCAGTCTTACTTTTAGCTATTCTAGTGGTATGTAGTGGTATCTTATTGTGGTTTTAATTTTCATATTTCTAATGACTAATGGTGTTGAGCATCCTATTAAGTGCTGGTTGACCATTTATCTATCTTGTAGAGTATTCTTATCCTATCTTTTGGACATTTTTAACAAATTGGTTTATGTTAATGAGATATGAGTTTTTTATATAAACTGAACATAAGACCTTTGCCAGGTGTATGTTTTATAAACATTTTTTCTTATTTGTAGTTTGCCTTCTTGTTTTGTTTTTTGAGACAGAGTTTCACTCTGTCTCCTCGGGTAGTGGCGTCATCATAGCTCACTGGGCTCAAACTCCTGGGTTCAGGCGATACTCCAGCTTCAGCCTCTTGAGTAGCTGGGATTACCGGCAAGTGCCACCACACCGACTAATTTTCTCTATTTTTAGTAGAGATAGGATCTTGCTCTTGCTCAGGCTGGTCTGGAACTCCTGAGCTCAAGTGATCCACCTGCCTTGGCTTCCCAGAGTGCTAGGATGCTAGGCATGAGCCACTGTGCCTGGCCTGCCTTTTTGTTTTCTTAATGGCATCTTTTGATGAGCAAAAATTTTTAATTTTGATTAAGTCTGATTTATCCATTTTTATTAACAGGTCATGCTTTTTGTGTTTAAGAAATCATTTCCTTACCCCAAGATCACCCAGATTTTTTTTCTATTTTTCTAGAAATCTTTTATTTAGCTCTTATGTTTATATCTATGATCCATTTAGATTTAATTTCTGTGTATGGTGTGATGAAAAGGTCAAGGTTTATCTTTTTTCCTCTATACAACAATATAGTTATTCCAGGAGCACTTATTGGCACCTTTGTCGAAAATAGATTTTAAGTTTGAGGGCATGGAAGGAGGCTGGTGGAATTTCTAGTACTGGCAACTACCAATATGATGAAAAATAGAAAGAGTTTACCTTAAATGAAACAAATAAGGATATCACCTTTTTTATAGCATTGTTTAAAATAATTAGTTGCAACAAATTGTATAACAGAGATAAATGGAATATGTGTAGATTTTTAGAAAGAAAAATAATACTATTTGCCAATGACTGGGGGCTTTAGAATATTTAGGAGAGCCAACAAAAATATATCTTGAAATGAGGTACTTAAATTATGGATTATAAAACATATGCCTAACTAAATTCAGTCATTTGTTTTAGTAGTACACAGAAAATATAATGAAAAAGATAATATTTCT
Source organism: Lepilemur ruficaudatus (assembly GCA_963574885.1). NCBI lineage: Eukaryota > Metazoa > Chordata > Mammalia > Primates > Lepilemuridae > Lepilemur > Lepilemur ruficaudatus. Next base: position 7,826 of record CAUYRT010014512.1, read on the forward strand.
TTTATTAAAAAAAAAAATCTTGCTGGGCGTGGTGGCTCACACCTGTAATCCTAGCACTCTGGGAGGCTGAGGCAGGAGGATCACTTGAGGTCAGGAGATCGAAACCAGCCTGAGCAAGAGCGAGACCCCATCTCTACTAAAAATGGAAAGAAATTAATTGGCCAACTAAAAATATATAGAAAAAGTTAGCCGGGCATGGTGGCACATGCCCGTAGTCCCAGCTACTCGGGAGGCTGAGGCAGAAGGATTGCTTGAGTCCAGGAGTTTGAGGTTGCTGTGAGCTAGGCCAATGCCACGGCACTCTAGCTCAGGCAACAGAGTAAGACTCTGTCTCAAAAAATAAAAAAAAATCTAACAAGATATACAGCCAAATACAGAGAATTATAGTACTTTAATAGAAAGAAAAGATAACAAATAAAAGAAATATAGTCTACTCCCTGGTTGAATAGTCTTAATATAGTAAAGATGACAATATTAATGAAGTTATTTTATAGATTTAATACAGTACTAGTTAAGATCCCAATAGGATGTGGAATTGAACTTGATTGATAGCATAAATCACAGAGTAAAGGAGAAGGCAGGAGTTTTGGTGGGGGGGGAGTTAAAAATTATTCTCATGCATAAAATAATTTGAGAGGATTAGAATTAGGTGCATATATTGTAAGACAAGGAAATGGGGATGAAAGATCTGGAGCCACACAATGGAAGTAGAGAAGAGATGAAACCAAACACCTAGGCTGAGGTAGTTACTGAAGTTAAGCACCAAATCAGTTGTGAACTTTGGCAGTTAGTATACTGGGCAAACAAAATGTGGGAGCCAGGGGCTACTCACTGAGTAAAGACTGTGTATCTGTAGTGGTCATTGCCTCTTTAATAAATTGCGCAGCTTAGAGGAGAACAAAAGGAGTTGCCGTTCTGAACCAAACCCCATTCTAAAGTACATTAACCGAACTTCCTGAATGTAGATTAATGACAGAGATGGAAACAAAATAGAAATAGCAGAAGTCAACTGATAGTGGCTTCATATATGACAAACCAAGTGAAATAAAAACTGTGAAAGCAATCGCCGCGTAACAAAACCATTTGGATTGAATGATAATATGAAAAAAAATCTACATTTAGATCTATTTTAATCTCATACATGCAAAATAAATTCCAGATGAATTAAGTATTTGAAAATAAATACTGACAGGCAACAGAGCTCGAAGGCAAAGGCAGGCGCGATGGCGATGGCGGATGTGCTGGATCTCCAGGAGGTTTTGCCACTGATGAGGATGGGGACGGGCACAAGAGCATTCAGAAGCTGAAAGAAAAAACGAAGAGACGCAAGGGTCGACGCTTTGCCTCCCAAGAGGGGTCGCGAGCGCGGTTGCGGGAGCATTACGACGGCGCGGAGCAGGACGGTGATGAACCCGGACCACAGCGCTCTGTCGAAGGCTGGATTCTCTTTGTCACCGGAGTCCACGAGGAAGCCACTGACGAAGACGTCCATGAGAAATTCGCAGAATACGGGGAAATAAAAAACATCCGCCTCAATCTGGACGGGAGAACCGGATACCTGAAGGGCTATGCTCTACTGCAGTACAGAACATACCGGGAGGCCCAGGCTGCCTTGGATTTGATGGGACAGCCAATCACTGTCGACTGCTGCTTTGTTCGGGGTCCACCCCAGGGCAAGAGGAGAGGTGGCCAAAGGCGCAGCGGAGTCCAGACCCGAGACGTCGCTGACAGGTCCTCTTGTCCGGGTGTTCTCCCCAAGATTCCCGTTGGCCAGGCAACTTTGGAGAAATGGGGCTGGGGCGCAACTTGCTGAGTTTCTGTTGACTCACTTACCCTACCTGCTTAGTGTTTGAGTTACAAATAAATGTACCATTTCTGTTTTCTACATTTAAAACAAAACAAAAATAAAAATAAAAATAAATACTACCTGTGAAGAGGAGATAATTTGAAGAAATTAAGTACCCAGGTGGGCATGCTTGATTATCAAAAAAATTGATTCAGTGATATTAAAATAAAAGCAATACAATGGGAATAGTATTTGTAGTTTTTCTATAATAAGATTTTTCATGTAATTGAGGGTATATCTATACAGGTTGATCCAATAGACAGGTAACCAAAGGACAGTTGACACTGTTGAAAATAACAACACTAATGTTTGGCCTGAAGTTCTTCATTTGTAAAGTGAAAATAGTAGCAGTACCTACTACCCAGGGTGTTTTGGAGGAATAAATATGATAAATGATGTATCCTCCTTAGCACAGTGCCTGGTACCATGAACGTTAACTGCTATTTATTATAATCACAGTCATTATCATTTTCCAAAGCAAGCTTCAAAGTGACTTATCAAAGCTTCTTCTCTTTTTTAACCCAGATGGGGAAAACACCGCTATTTTAACCAACTTTATGTAGTTTACAAAGCACTTTCACATATTCTGTCTCATTGATTCTCTAGCCCTGGGAGCTGTTCACATTTTTTCTCAGCGGAGGCTTTCAGGGCTCACTCTTCCATAGACACAGCTTGGTCTTTGTCATCATCCTTAATTGCTCCACCTATAAAATCAATTCAAACTAATTCAAGAATTCCCGACTCTGACCACGGGCATCTCTCCCTCCATCTTGCATGTTCTTTTTTGCCTGCTACAGTCCTTCCACCTCCTTTGCCTCTCCTGTATTTTCTCCTAAGTGCTCTTTTTTGTATACTTTCATCTTTGCTTTTTCTTGTAATATAATTTTTTCATAATGTTGTGACAATATGTAGTATCTGTCTCTGCCTTACTCTTTCTCACAGATTTAAAAGAAATTTGTGATGAACAAAGGATTTGAATGGACCTTATCTCCAAAGCAGATATGTGAATGGCTAATAGGCACAGCTCAGCATCATTAGTTATCAAGGAAATGCAAATCAAAACCGAAATGAGTTACCACTTCACATCCACTAGAATAGTTACAATAAAAAAGACAAGTTTTTGGTGAGGATGTAGAGAAATTATTAATAGAGCCCTCATGCACTGCTAGTGGGAATGTAAAATAGTTCAGCCACTCAGGTAAATAGTCTGGTAGTTCCTCAAAATTTTTTTGTCTTTTTTAAGAGACAGGGTCTTACTGTGTCACACAGTCTGGAGTACAGTAGTGGTTATAGCTCACTACAACTTCAACCTCCTGGGCTCAAGCAATTCTCCCACCTTAGCCTCCCAAGTAGCTAGGACTATAGGTGTGCACTACCACACCAGGCCTTAAAATATTTTTTTTTCTTTTTTCCTTTCTTTTCTTTTTATTATTTTTTTGAGACAGATCCTGACTCTGTTGCCCGGGCTAGAGTGCCGTGGCGTCAGCCTAGCTCACAGCAACCTCAAACTCCTGGGCTCAAGCAATCCTTGTGCTTCAGCCTCCTGAGTAGCTGGGACTACAGGCATGCACCACCATGCCCAGCTAATTTTTTTTATATAAATTTTTAGTTGGCCAATTAATTTCTTTCTATTTTTTAGTAGAGACAGGGTCTTGCTCTTGCTCAGGCTGGTTTTGAACTCCTGACCTTGAGCAGTCCTCCCGCCTCAGCCTCCCAGAGTGCTAGGATTACAGGTGTAAGCCACTGCGCCCTGCCCAGGCCTTAAAATATTAAACATAGAGTTACCATGTGACCCACTCCTTGGTATCTATTTAACAGAAATAAAAACACATGCCTACACAAAGATTTATACACAAATGTTTATAGCAACATTATTCATAATAGCCAACAGCACAATGTGCATCTACTGATGACTAGACAAATTACGGTATATCCATACAATGGAGTATTATTAAGCCATAAAAAGGAATGAAGTACTGATATATGCTATGGCATGGATGAAGCTTGAAAGCATTATACTAAGTGAAAGAAGCCTGCCACAATAAAACTACATATTGCATACTTCCATTTATATGAAATGTCCAGAATAGGCAAATCTATACAGATAGAAAATAGATTAGTGGTTAACTTGGGCTGGGGGGTAGGGGACACAAAAGGATGGTATACTAGTCTATTTTCTGTTGCCTATGACAGAATACCTGAAACTGGATAATTTATAAAGAAAAGAGATTTATTTCTTATAGTTACGGAGGCTGAGAAGTCCAAGGTCAAGGGTCCCCATCTGGTGAGAGCCTTGTTGCTGGTGCTCTGTGCACAGTCCCAAGGCAGTTTGGTATCACATGGCCAGGGGGCTGAGCGTGCTAATATGCTAGCTCAGGTCACTCTTCTTATTCTTATAAAGCCACCAGTTCCCCATGATAACCCATTAATTCATTAGCCCATTAATCTGTTAACTCATTAAACCATTAATCTGTTCATGAGAGCTCCCACATGATCCAGTTACCTCTTAAAGACTCCACCTTCCAATACTACCACACTGGGAATTAAATTTCAACATGAGTTTCAGACGGGACAGATATTCAAACCATAGCAGATGGGGAGTGACTGCTAATGAATATGAGATTTTTTGGGAGGGCTACAGAGATGTTCTAAAATTAGATTGTAGTAATGGATGAACACCTCAGTCAAATGTACTTAAAAACATTAAATTGCAAAGTTTACACAAGTAAATTTTATGGTTTGTCAATTATATCTCAATAAAGCTGTTAACCGAAAAAGAAATTGAAATCTCTGGTCATTGGCTCATGGCACAAATTATTTATCTGTATTAGTGCTGGAACAAGTTGATTTTGAGACTATATCCTCTGACTATATAGTATTGACAATGAACTTGGATTTAGGGATGTTCTTCCAGTTAACTGGACTGAGTAGAAAACTTTTTTTTTCATGTAACTCTTGTGAAATGTTTTTTAAAGGTGTTTTGATTCACTTTCTTGCCTCAGTATAAGGAACACAATTTGCTGTCAGTGGCTCTTGGTTTCCATTCTGGCAATTATTTTTCCTTGTATAGTACGTGGGAGGAAGCTGACATTGTAGCTAAGCAGAATTTTTCCTTCTGTAATTTTCCGCTTCCATGCCTTTGTTTTGCAGTGTTGGTATCTCCTTTGGCTCTTTTTTCATCTTATTTACTCTTAGTTTTAATCTCTTTGGAGGCCTTTGACAGTCAGTTCAAAACTATGAAGTTTGAAGTCTGTCTTCAGCAAAATACACATGGATTTGCACAACAGATTTTGCTTACAATTCCAGGAGGGTCATAGATTTCACCCAGGTTAAGAATCTTAACTCCGTACACTGACTTTGGTGATCTCATGTGCGCATAGGGGTAAGTTACCATTTATATGCTAATAATTCCAAAAGCTCTATGTCTCCTGTCCAGATTTCACTGCTAGAACCCTACAGCTGTCTGAGTCCACTTAAACACTCCACAGGCACCTCAAACTCAATTTGTCTGAAGTTGGAACATCCTCTTTCTCTCTCCATAACGCTATGCTCCTCCCAAGTCCCTTGTCTTACTGAGTAGAGTGGGATTCTGGACCAGAATGCCCTAGCCACCTCTGTCTAAATGAGGGGCTAGGCATCAGCCTTAATTTTTTCCTTTTTCTCCACATATAATCAGTCATCAAGTTTTCTTCCTTGTGCCTAAGTACTTTTGAAATCTCCTTTTCATCCCTATTCCCACTCCAGTCAAACTCATCATTTTTAGATAGAAATTAAGTAGCCTTCCGACCAGTCTTTTTACTTTCTCTCTTGCTCACTTCTAATTCATTCTCCACATTGCGGCTGGTGAACTCCCAAGGCTTCCCAGTGATGAACTCCAAGCTTTCTAGCATCTTCATCAAGGCCCTACGGGCTCTAGCTCCAGCTTGCCTGTCCAGCCATCTGTCTCATTCATCACAGTCCGTAATCAACCACCCTGACCGTCTTCATTTTCTCACCTGTGCCATGCTCTTTCACCTTTATGCCTTTGTGGACTCTGTTCCCTCCCTGCTCCCACTCGTTTTCCTCCACACCTGGCTAACTCTTACTCATTCTTTAGGTATCCCTTCCTCTGGACACCTACCCTGCTGCCCCTTTCATGGGGCCCATTTGACACCTTCTCTGCTATCCTCTTTTCCCTGTCATAGCATTTGCACACTGGTTGTAATCGTCTCCCTAGCCTCTGGATTGTGAACACTGAGAAGGGAGACACTTATCTGTGTGTTCTTATTTAATACTGTGTCTCTAGTACTTACTTAGTTCTGTACCTGTCAGAGTAGGTGTTTAATAAATTTCTTTTGAATGAATGAGGGTATTTCCCTCTACCTGAAATACCTTCTTCCCTGCCTTCCCTCCACTCTGGCCCCACTTGGCAAAATCTTACACAATTACCATCTATTTATTAATTCAGTAAATATTGTGGAGCTCCTTGTTCCAGGTATTATTTTAGGCACTAAGCATATAGTGATGAATTAAACAGTTAAATATTGCTGCCCTGTTGGAGCTGATATTCTACTGGTAGAAGCAGATAATAAACAGATAAATAAGTCAAATATGCAGGGTGTGAGCAAATGTAAGTGCTGAGGAGGAAGAAATAAATCAGGAAAGAGGAAGGCGCATCAGAATAGAGCTTTGGCATTTTAGACAGTGTGGCCAGTGAAAGCTTCACAGAGAAAGTGACTTTGCAGTGAAGACTTGAAATGAGCAAGGAAGCTAGCTTTGTTGCTATCTAGAGGAAGAACGTTCCAGGCAGACAGGCGATGCAAAGGCCCAGATTGCTTGAGGAACAGAAAGGAGACCAGTGGGAAGAGACCTGGGGAGGTGAGGTCAGAGAGGTCACTGTTCTCCCCGTACTGCTGTCTTAATCCGATCTGATCCCGGGCTTCCTTCTTAGCAGTTATCTGTAAATCAAGGGCTACAGAAGTGCTGGAGGCTGCCCTGCTGATCAGAGTTTGGTTGCCTTTTTGGGGGTTGGTGAGGTGTGTCCTTGGATTTTATTTTTAACAAGTGGTACCTCTTTCTCAGGAGATTTTTGCTTCTTCCTCATTAGAATTGGGAAACAGTGGGAGAGTGGCACACTCTGTCATCAGCCTCATGGGTTGGTTTCCCGCAGCTCGCCTCAGTTCATTCCTTGTGTTCTCTGTCCGTGTCCGTGCAGTTCCAGGGCCATTGTGAACACGGTGCAGCTCTCTCAGCCTCTAGCTAGAGCTGCAATCTTGAAGACAAGTCACTGCTCTCAACTTGCATGTCTCTCTCTCCTCTTCGCTCTGTTCCAGAAAGTTGGGGGCCAGTAAAGATTGAGTTAATTATGTATTGCAGTTAGTCAGGTAAGCTTAGTTTGGGTTTCACCAACGGTGGTGCGCTGGCCCCATAGCTCCGCCCTAAGAGAATACAGCTCTTCTCGGGGCATCTGGGTCCCTGCCTGGGTGAAATGACTGGACTTGCCTTGCGGCCACCCCCACCCCGCTAGAAATAAGAGGCCGAATTCCCCTATGGGTGGAGCACAGATCTGCAAGGCTCTCCGTAGCCTGTGTTTAGCAATAACAGAAGCCTCGGCTAGGCTGTTGTGTTTTTCCGTTTGGTGTGATTTACTCACGGCAACATACTCCGTGGGAAGGGGCTATAAACTGTAAATTGATATGAGGTAATAATTGGAAAAATGATCAGACTCCATTTTTATTCCCCTCTGGGGAGGACACGTGTCAGGAATCACTAAAGCAGAAGGCGACAGAGGGATTTTTTCAGCCGGCTTTCCAGCCTTAGTGCTGTAGTGCTTCCATCCTGATTAGAGAGGAGAGGAGCCAAATTCGGCAGGAGGCGGCCAGCAGACCTAGTATCTGCTTGCCACCTTTTGCTCCAAAAAGCCTTGTTGCTGAGAGTTGCCATGGCAGCAGGAGGCAATTTAATGGCAAAGGCTCGTCTCTGGAGCAGCGCTGCTGTGCCCTAGCCGTTCCCCCTCTGGCCTTAAACCCGAGGGGCTGGTCATACCAGGGTGTCACTGTGCAGTGGCCATTTGAGTGCACGTCACCTAATGGAGCAGAGCTGTCAAATCCTCCAGATCCTAAGGATGGCTACGTCTTCCATCCCATGCTTCTCCTTGGCGCATAGCTCTTTGATGCCCCGTCCTGTTGTTGACTTTATCAGGTTATTTGCAGTTCCTTAAATATGCTCTTTCATGATTCTGTGCTTTTAGACACGCAGTTTCCTCTGCCTAGAGTGCTCCCTTCCCTATCTGTTTGGAAAATTCCTACTCAGTTTCAAAATGTGGCTTGGATACTGCCTCCTCCTCCTTAATGTTTCCTCTAACCCTTTATCCTCCGTGCAGAATTACCCAATTCCGGCTGCCATCTCAACCTTGCCTCCTGTCACATGGTTTTGAAGGGACTGCTTGTATTTTTGTTTGTTCTTCTCTAGACTGTAACTTACTTGCATTCGAGAACTGTGTTTTATGAATTTTGTATCCAAAGTGTCTATCCAAGGAGTAAACACTTAGTGATGTTTGTTGTAAATGAAGTGCTTTCATATCATCCTGTGTAATCCTCATTGCATGAGTGTCCCATGTCACATGGAGTGCAGCACTGTGTCATACAGGTAGGGCTTTGTCTGCTCTGGGGTCCCAGAGGATTGCCCTGATTTAATCAACCGACTTGCCCAGTCTGTGACTCAGTCTCCATTACATTTATTCTTACTTTCCGGTTTGAATTGGAAAGAATAATATTTTGGGGTCAGTCTTCCCAGGGTTAAAGTCAGTGTGGTCTAGGTCGGTCACCCAACTTGAAAGTCAGTCCTTCATTTGTTGAATTGGGCTGTCGTGAGGACAGAGCCTAAGATGCTTTGTGACTCAAAGTAAATCGCTTTCTTTACCCTCTCCTATCTTCAGTGAAGAAAGTAAGAGAAAAGAGAGGTTTGAGCTAGCTTTAAACCTTCTGTGGCTTCGTATCATTCAGTTCCACCTTCTTGCTCTGAGCGCAGCTTTGAACGCCCTTCTGTGGCTCGTGTCCCTTTTCCTGAGCTGCCGTGGTTAGCACCCTTCCTTTGACTCACGGCCCTGTTTTCATCTTCGGCTCATCTGTCCCCTCATTCACTGTGTAGACAGAGCACTTTAATTAGATCTCTCTCCTTTTCCTGACTTTTGGTGGTAATTTGTTATTGTTTTTCAAAAATTTTAATTTAAAATGAATTTATTTTTTCCTCTCCCTCAAATAATTCCTGAAAACCACCTCAACTGTAATATATGCATACGTATATATATATATATATATATATACACACACACACACATATATATTTACATGCTTTACCTGCTATTCTCTGGAATATTTGCTTTGCAATTTGGTCTGAGCATTTTTTTCCACTTCCTCTAACTTAAGTTCAAAGCTTGTTTAGGCTGTTTTGCAATTCCCTTTACAAATGTGTTCTCTGTATCATGTGATCATGCTATGTGCATGTTGTGTGTGCAATGCCTGCAGGTGTCTAGGCTGTTTCATTTATGGACTGTTTTTCTCTTGTTGCTTCTCTTCCGTCTTTCATTCCCACTTTTGATATTTTATTCATACCAGTTCCTCTGAAGGATGTGAGACTTAAACAAAGCTGTTTTTAAGTTATTAATAGGTCTAGTAAAAGACTCACTGAGGATAGCAATGGAAAACTGGCTCTTAACTTGGGTTTCTGGATTATCTGTGACATCGGTTTTCTACTTCGGAGGTGGGGTATAGAGGGACGGGTTATAGAGGTAAAGGGGTGTGATCAGAGTTGGCCTGAGCAGCTTTCTCAGAATTCACATGCCCCATCCCTTTCCTGATCATTTGCCTGGTGGGAGTGAAAGGTGACTGAGTGTTTAGAGAAAACTTTCTGAAATGATTTGTAGCCGCTCACCCTCTCAGTTAAAAACACTCATCTGTAGTTTGCAGGTAGTTACAATAATCCGGTTTGCCAGTGCTGTGGTTATTTAAGAGTTTGTTATTTGTCTCACTGTAAAAAAAATAAATTAAAATCACCACACACAGTTCATTTTGTTGAAAGTGAAAACTAAAACTCATGTAAGGATTTATTTACCTGGTTCAAGGACATTTTCAAATCAAAAGGCAGGAAAGTGAAATTTTAATAAATCATAAATTTGTTTGATACAGGTGCTTTTCCTACTCTGTAAATACTCAGTTAAATATGAATTAGTCAAAATATAATTATTTGCAAGTGTGTTGCCATAGATTAGATGAACTTTGGAATGCTAGAAAGAGGATATTCAAAGTTAACGTAGACCAACTAAAATTATTAATAGTATTTGTAGGAAACATTTTGAGAATACAGTAGAATGGAAATGGTGAAACTCAGAAGGACTGGGTTTTAATTCATGCTTTGGCACCTGCTTGCTCTCTTGGGTCTTGCTGTTAGTCCTTCGGGGCCTCGGCTTTGTCTTCTGTGGAATGGTGATAAATCCTCCCTCATCGAGTTGTTGTGAGGATCAAATAAGGTCATGAATGCGGCGGTGACCAATACCTAGACATCCAATACATTTTAATAGAATCTGAACCTAAGGCCTACATGTTATTTTTAACATTGTGTGTGTTTGAATATATATGTGAAATGCATAGATAATTAAGTGTAATGTGTTCTCAGACTATGGAGGCAGGTAAGGTATGAAGTGTAAATGTGTGTATAAATCTGAATGAGTGCGTATTTCCTGAAGATTCCATTTCAAATTACATTTTTGTTTGATTGATTTTAGACCTTTTCAAACCATATACACAGGCTAAAAATTGTGCAGTGTTAATTTTACAGTGTTATAGTCAGTCATTGCAGCATTGTTCTCACCCTCCTATTCCTGTTTTCCTTGGGCTAGGCCTATGGTGGAGGCCTACTTAGTTCTCCTCAAGGGTTAAGGTGCTAATAGTCATGAATACTCCTACACAAATTTTTCTTCCAAATGACAACTAAATATTAGTATTGCAGTCCTGTTTTATACTCATATCAGTAAGTGTTGAGTTTAATGCCTTACTATCAAATGTAAAATTTGTAGGAAACACATAGTTTTCATAGTGGTAATGATATGAATCACTGAGTATATACTGTGTGTTAGGTGCTTTATATACCTTGTTGATAACATTATGACAAACTATAAAATAGGCAATACACAGTTTTGCAGGTAAGGAACTGAGGCTCAGAAGGATAAATATATTCCCCAAGGTTCAGAGAACTTAGAAAACCAGAAAGGGAGCTCAGGATAAGGGAGCTGAGGGATAAGGAAGGATGCTGCCCAGTCACTGGTAAAGATCAAGGGATTATGTTTTAAGGTATAAAAGAAGTTAGAAATCTAGTGGGGGTACTTTTGGCCATGGAGGAGGCAGAAGCCTGAAGCACAATCAGACAGTGCATCTATTCTCAGGGGGTTGTCACTGATCCAGCTGAGGTCCAGCTGCAAGGCCCTGGCCATCTCTGGCTTTCTTTGTTTTACCCTAAGCCCGTTTTTCTACTGTGATGTGATTTCTCCAGATGGTTCTCGAGGCATTGCTCATCACTTAGAACTGTGAAGAACTCAGCTTCTCTCCCCCACCCCCGTTCCGCCGCCCAACCCCTCCTCCGCTATAGAAACACACAAGAGGATTGTTCTAAGGATTTAGTGAGTAAATATGTGTAAGGGGTTTATTACAGTATCTGGTACATAGTTAGTACTGAATAAATGATGGCTATCGTTACTATTTTTATTGTTAATGGTATTATTATTAGTGATGGTGGTGATGATGATGGTAGTGATAGTGATGATGCTGGTGGTGATGGCGGTGTTGGTGGTGGTGGTAGTGTTGGTAGTAGTGATGATGGTGATGGTAGTAGTTGATTCATAGGTTTTATGACACCTTTCTCAAGGACCTGAGTGTTCCCTGTCCAGGATCTGGCTTTGTACAATTCACTGTCCAGGGTCTCTGGCATGGGCATGCTCAATCAGATGCACAGGATAGACTCAGGAAGAATTAGGAAGGGAATGTATCTGGTATTTCTACCCAGAGATTGCCAGAAACAGTTCTCTCTATGCCCTATTTCCTTATATTAGCTGTGGAAACGGTCCATGAGTCCTACTTCTAGATCTCATCTTTCTGACTGGCTTCTTTTCTTTCCTTTTATCTATGTAGATAGAACATTAATGGGTTCAGAGTCACTGACAGGGTCACAAAAAATCCTTTTTTTAGTTTTGTAGGTCATAGCTTATACCTGACCTTCACGCCGGGTTCCTGGCCCCCAGCTGCACTGAAGTGTGCATTGTTACTTCATCTGCAAAGGCCTCTCTGGTAGCCACCTCCCCCCTTTTAATTTTCAATTCAATTTTTTTCTGGTATTCCTTTATATTATCCATTTCAAAATATGTATTGACTTTACTTTTTTTGCTTTTCAGTTTATTCACCTAATTCTTACATTTGGTTATATTTATGCCTGATTTTATAAAACTTCCCCTGGACTCAGTGGAATTGAACCTTGGGCTGGAGATTTTTTAACTCTTATCTACCTAAGATAAGAGTTAAAGAGAAGCATTCCTTCTTGTACTGCCTCCATTGGTCCATAACATTACACTTAGCTTATCTCAGTTAAGAGTGGCCCTTACTTTCTCTTTGAGCAAACAAATGATAATATCTGCAATCTTTATCATCTTCCCTACTTTATAACATTAAAAGTATCTGTTTTAGTGTGATTTTTAATTTATTTTTCCATTTCTAAAATATAAATAAATATATAGGATACAGAGGAGATAATTTAGGATTTGGGGACTATTTTCTCTATATGTAATGGACAGTGTTTATTGTAGTATCGCAATTCAAAAGTAATTTCCAGTCTTTCTAGATGGTGAGAATTCTGAAAGGTAAAAGAAAGAAAATGAAAATCACTTTATTCTAATACCCAGAGATAACTGTAGATGAAATGTTGGTGTAGTTCCTTCTAGTCTCCCTTCAACTTTATATATTCAATTCTATATTAAATTTACATACATGTTCATTTTTAGAATTATGTATTTATTAACTAAAGTTTATAGCTTATACATAAACTATAATTCATGTTATATAGCAGTATTAGGATATTCCAGTAATTTTTTTGGTACAAGTTTGATAAAATAAAAAAAATTAAAATTAATGATTTTAAGAAAACTAAAATAGATGATTTCTGATTATAAAATCTGTATGTGTACATTATAAACATTTAAATATTAGAAAAATAGATCATGAAAATTAATGAGTCCTATAATTCCTCTGTTCCCACTGTTAGCAGTATATTTATAAGCAATTATTTTTTAAAAATTTATTTTTGACTGGATTTATGAAATATTTATTGTGAGGGAGTAGAGAATAGATGTTCTTTGCATTTAGACTTAGTCAAATATGTAGTGGACCAGAATATGTTCTGCGAAATAATATCTGAGTTTTTTTTCTCCATGCTTTAGGTATGTATTCTTTTTGGATCCATGCAATCTGGACTTGATAAACCGGAAGATCAAGTCTGTAGCACTGTGTGTAGCAGCATGTCCAAGACAAGAACTGAAAACCCTGAGTGATGTTCAGAAGTTTGCAGAGATAAATGGTGAGATGTTAGGCCGTCCAAATCTACACCCCTACTACCTGTTCTTACTTTTAAATATTATGTGTTTATATTACAATGTAAATTTGCCCTGCTGTTAAATAAATCATCAAGGAACTTAACAAGAAAAATAAAATTGAAGTAATTTTGGACTTCCTTGTTAAAAATTATTATAGACACCCACGGAGCTTGTTAAGCTCCAGATCCTGGGCCCCACCTGGGGAAATTCTGACTGAGTGGGTCTTTGGGCTCTGGAAATTTATATTTTTAAAAAATGTTTCAGGTGATTTTAATGTAGTCTGTTGAGTATTTGGAAATTACTAGACCATTCTCTGTAAAATTTGTTTTTCCCCCCTCAGTGGAATCAAGAAGTGTTGGTTTAAAATATTTCAGTTAGGCTGAGCGCTCACGGCTTGTATTGCTACCACTCTGGGAGGTAGAAGCATGAGGATTACTTGAGGCCAGGAGTTTAAGACCAGCCTGAGCAAGAACAAGACGTTATCACTATCAAAACTACAAAAATAAGTTGGGTGTGGTGGTGCACGCCCATAGTCCCAGCTACTTGGGAGACTGAGGCAGGAAAATTGCTTGAGCCCAGGAGTTTGAGATCGCAGTGAGCTATGATGATGCCACTGCACTCCAGCCCAGGAGACAGAGACTCTGTGTCAAAAAAAAAAAAATTTTTTTATCAGTTTTTTTTTGTATACACATACACCCACATTTTGCCCCTAGTCAACAATGTAATATATGTATATAATAAGAAATATGACAAGTTCAGAAAAAACAAAAAAGTAGAAAAGAAAACTCCACTTTCTGGGTTTTTTTTAATGCGTTAATGTGCATATAATCTTGTGTTCTGCTTTTTTAATTTAACATTATATCATAGCTATTTTTCTAAGAATAATTTTGAAGATAAATGCATGAGAATTAATGGGGAAAACCAACATGGTCAGTTTCTTGGAACCTAGCTTTGTTTTCTTGGGTTTCTTATCTCTAGGTGCCATCCTCAGGTCCACATGGCTTGCCTCCTTTCTCTTCAGAGAATTTTTTTTTTTTTTAACCATTCTTTGTGGTGGGCCCCATACACATGGCCCTTTAAGCCCATGTTTTTGAACTTCCTTGAGATTTCATGTTTGTATTTTATGTGGAGGAATCCTCAGAGCTACCTCAGTCCTGTCCAAGTCCACAGGCTAGTTATGGTTCTTTGGAACAACAGCTGACTCAGGTATCCACTGGTATAACTTCTAGCTAGGTGGACCAACAGCCTGGAGCCATAGCTGTGCACATACCAGCATGGCTCCAGAGTCTTCCAGATGGATGAGTTAGCCTTCTGAGGGCAGGAGGACTGCCACTCCCAGGATGGTGGTATTCCTGCCTCACTGTTCCAGGCCCTCAGCATAAGATAGTAGTAGAAAGAGCATGAGATTGATTTGGATTCGGATTCCAGTGCTGACTTTGTCACTGACTGGCTCTGTAATGAAGGGCAAAAGGTGTGGCTTCTGTGAGTCTAGGTTTCCTTATCTGAAAAAATGTGGATTAAAAATAATACCTCTCTGGCTGGGCTCGGTGGCTCACGCCTGTAATCCTAGCACACTGGGAGGCCAAGGCGGGAGGATCGCTCAAGGTTAGGAGTTCGAAACTAGCCTGAGCAAGAGCGAGACCCCGTCTCTACTACAAATATAAACACATTAATTGGCCAACTAAAAAAATATATGTATTAAAAAAAATTTAGCCGGGCATGGTGGCACGTGCCTGTAGTCCCAGCTACTCAGGAGGCTGAGGCAGAAGGATTGCTTGAGCCCAGGAGTTTGAGGTTGCTGTGAGCTAGGCTGACGCCACAGCACTCTAGCCGGGGAACAGAGTGAGACTCTGTCTCAAAAAAAAAAACAAAACCCAAAAACCTCTCTCATAGATTGTTCTGAGGATTAAATGAGATGATGCATGAAGAATATTGGACATTTGGTAGGCATTGAATAAAGAGATGCCAACTGTTCTCAATATCTCATTTTCTACTCCCAGGTGATGTCCCCACGTGTTGGCTTACTATGCCTCATAGAACTATCAGCCTTATTACTGTCAGGTTTCTTAGGGAGGAGTGATTTCTTCCTTAGGGGTTTTCCAGAATCTTAGACAATGTGAGTACACACAGTGTACTTTGACAGGTGGTGTAGTTGAGTAGTTAAGAGTTTAGGCTCTGGAGTCAGATTGTTTGGGTTCAAATGTTGCTTCTACCATTTAATGGCTGTGAGACCCTCTGCAAGTTACCTGACTTCTTGCTTCAATTTCTCCATCTAGGCAATAGGGTAACAGTTGTACCTGACGTACCCCATAGGATTGTTAGGAAGAGTGAATACATGAAAAGTGCTTAGAATAATATCTGGCAAATAGAAGTTACTAAGAAAAGTATTGGCTGCTGCTGTTATCATTATTATTAATATTATTCCACCAATGGAATATAATAGTCTTTCTACCTCCAGTCTCTACTTTTAGCTCTCTACATACTGATGCCGTATTAATATTCCTAGAGCTTTAATCAGTGCTAACTCCTTGCTCAGAAATCATCAGTGGTAAAAAATAAAAGTGTATATGTCTTTTACTGTCATTCAAAGCTATAATCTAGCCTTGACTGTCTTCCAACGTGTCCTCTCATACCTACTGGATTTGAGGCTTGATCCCTTGAATCTGAATGGTCATCTGGAGGGCCAGAAGAGAGCCAGGTCCTTATCAGCTATGCGGCCTGGTCTGCTGGTCCCTGGAAGAGAAATGCCCCATGCTGGCATGCTTTGTTTGCAGGCCAGTATCCTAGGTAAAAAGACCCTCCTCGTGGGTGTTGCAGCTTTGTATTTCCCACAGTGTCTTGCACAAAGTAGATGTTCAAAAAGTATTAATGAATAAACATTATTTCAGAAAACAGACCTCTTAAATTGGTGCCTAGCTACAAAGGCACCCTTAGGCTTTTGAGCTAGCTGTATGTAAAATAAGCCAATAAGTTAGGCATAAAAAAATAATAATGACAGCATCAGGAAGCACACGATGGAGGCTGGAGAAGATGATACTTTTAAGAGGCAAATAGAAAAACTATAAAATTATATTGGAGAAGGAGCCTTAGGTACAGAAAACTAAATACCTTATTTTTAGTAGCAACCGTAAATTGAAATTTCTGAATTTATCAAAAGAATCTATGTTGTTCTTTGGATTAGTGACTTAAAACTAGACCTGGTAAGATTTAATTCTAATATTACCCTTACCACTGAGAGAATTCTCTCTCTGCTTTTTGCATTATTTTCCTCCTTTTGTCTTTTTAAGTTATCTATTCTATCATTTGAGGAGCAAGTTGATTCAAAGGAGCAAATAATTTTTATTGGTATTATGTCAATATGTTGTTACAGTTAAGATTTCTGTTAGAAAATACACAGGCCCTTTGATCTCAGACATAAAGATCTCATTTCAGAGAGGAATATCTTTAAGATACAATTCAGGCTTAAGTGGGAAATTTTCAGATCTGTAGAAGGGGATAGTTACAAGTACATAGAAGAGCTTAAATGTAAGAGCTTAACTCTTAGAAGAAAACATAGGGTAAAGCTTGAGGGCATTGGATTTGGCAGTAATTTCTTAGATGGCACCAAATGGCACCAAAAGCACAGGCAACAAAAGAAAAAAATAGATAAATTGGATTACATCAAAATTAAAAACTTTGTGCATCAAAGGACAATATCAACAGAATGAAAATCAACCCATGGAATGGGAGAAAATATTTGCAAATCATATTTCTAATAAGGGGTTAATATCCAAACTGTATGAGGAACTACTATTTAAAAAAAAAAAAAAAACAGAAAATCACAAGTGTTGGTGAGAATGTGGAGAAACTGGAACCCTTGTGCACTGTTGGTGGCAATGTGAAATGTTGCAGCTGCTATTTGAAAGAGTATGGAAGTTTCTCAAAAAATTAAAAATAGAATTAGCATATGATATAGCAATCCCACTCCTGGGTGTATATCCAAAAGAATTGAAATAGTATTTCAAAGGATATTTGCACAGCCATGTTCATTGTAACATATTCACAATAGCCAAGAGACGGAAGCAACCTAAATGTCCATGGACAGATGAACGGAT
This sequence comes from Lepilemur ruficaudatus, assembly GCA_963574885.1. Classification (NCBI taxonomy): domain Eukaryota; kingdom Metazoa; phylum Chordata; class Mammalia; order Primates; family Lepilemuridae; genus Lepilemur; species Lepilemur ruficaudatus. Next base: position 25,377 of record CAUYRT010014512.1, read on the forward strand.
AAAGAAAATGTGGCATATACATACAATGGAATATTATTCAGCCTTAACGAAGGAAATTGTGTCATATGCTACAACATAGATGAAACTTGAGGACACTGTGCTAAGTCAATTAAGTCAGCCACAAAAGGAAAAATACTGCATGATTCCACTTACATGGAATATCTAAAGTAGCCAGATTCTTAAAAAGTAGAATTGTGGTTGCCAGGGGCTGGGGGAGGGGAAAAAAGCAAGTTGCTGTTCAATGACTACAGAGTTTCAGATTTACAAGATGCAAAAGTTCTAGATAATCTGTTGTACAACAATGTGCATATTGTTAACACTGCTGCACACTTTTAAAAATGGTTAAAATAGTAGATTATATGTGAATGTGTTTTTACCACAATAAAAAAACAGGGAAGGAAATTCAGACACATGCTACAACATGGATGAACCTTGAGGACATTATGTGAAGTCAAACAAGCCAGTCACAAAAGGACTAGTACTGTATCATTTCACCCTAGAGTAGTCAGATTCATACAGACAGAAAATAGAATGGTGGTTGCCCAGGGTTGCAGGGAGTGGGGAATATGGAGTTCCTGTTTAATGGGTAGAGAGTTTCAGTTTTGCAAGGGGAAGAGAGTTCTGGAGATGGATGGTGGGGATTCTTGCACACCAGTGTGAATGTACTTAATGCCACTGAACTGTACTTCACAGATGATTGTGGTAAATGTTATGTGTATTTTATTATAATTTTTTTTTAAAGTTCATGAGAAGCATCCTATTTGAGGTAGTAACATTTTAAATGCTAATTCTGAACCTTATTTTTAAAATACAGGGTAAAATAACATGTTTCTTACCAGAATGAAAAGATAATATAAATCCCTTTCAAAGAATTTTAAGTTTCCATGGCAACATTTGAAAGTACTTTTTAGCACTTAACTACAGTCCGTTCACGTGAACTTTTTTTATCTTCAGAAATTATTTAAAATGTTTATAAGAGGAAGCTCTTTGTTCTTGGAGTGGTGGTTGTAAGAAATGCATTCATTAGGTGAATAAAATATTTCCTCAAATCTTTATTTCTTTTAGACAAGAAAGAAGAGTTGTTTTCTTGGACACTTAGAGTTTGTGGAATGCCCCTGTCAAGTATGTCTGCCTAGAATAGAGAGTTTGGATGAAATAGCTGGAAATTAGATAGGGTATGTGGAGATGCTGCCTTATTACAAAGAGCTTTGAAAGGCAGGCAAAAGAATTTAGGTGAATATAAAAGTACGAGTTCTAGTACGTGAGTTGGGTGGTAGGTATACAAATGTGTACTGTATTATTACGGCTCATAATTCATATATGATCCAAATATCATAAATATGTGATGCTAGAGAATAAAACAATTTAAAAAGCGCCTTTAAAAAATTAAAGTTGCCAAATACCATAAGGACTCAATATCAGACTTCTTTCAGTTCTTTGTTTATCATCTTATTGCAGTAGTGTATGAATTTCCTAGGGGCAGGATCATGCTCTATTTATCTCTGAATATTGGGGCCCTAATACAGTCACTCACATAGTAGTTATCCATAAACGTTTTTTGAAAGAACAATGGACTAGATTTCCCTATTCCTTACTATTGCCACTTAATAATTTCTCATTCTCTCAATACACTTTCTCCTCAATTCTGTATCTGTGGGAGTTGCCACCAGCAGGTAAATTGTTTAGCTTCAATCTAACCAGCATTTCTGTGAAATCAGTTCTTTTTATTCATCTCTAAATAATTCATTTTATTCATTCATTCCCTCTTATACAAACTCTCCAAGTGATTATCCATATCTTTTCTTCTCTTAAGCCCTCTTGTTTGTCCTCTTTCCTAAACTTATGCCCTACAGAGAAAATTGAAACCATCTGGTGAGAGCTCCCATCTAAGTTCTTATTTTCAGCAGGGCATGAATTCCATCTTACTTTCACTTTTCTTACCTCTAGTTTCTGATGAACAGGTTTCTTTCCTCCTTCATTATCATTTTTTTTGAAAACTCAAATAATGCATACAGTAACCCCCCCCCCCCCAATCCACAATTTCACTTTGGGTTTCAGTTACTCGTGTTCAACCGCAGTCTAAAAATACTTCATGGAAAATTCCAAAAATGAACAATTCATAAGTTTTAAATTGCGTGCTGTGCCGAATAGCATGATGACACCTCACACTGTCCTGCCCCATCCCTCCTGGTTGTGAATCATCCCTTTGTCCAGCGTATCCACGCTGTGTATGCCACCTGCCCGTTAGTCACTTAGCAGCCCTGTCAATTTTCATGTTGAGTCACTTAGTGTCCCTCTCAGTTATCAGATCAGAAAGGCACAGTATATATAGGATTCAGGACCCTCTGCAGTTTCAGGCATCCACTGGGGGTCTTGGAATGTAAATGTATCCCCCCTTAAGAGGGACTGCTGCACATTGTGGAGAGGTAGAAGGGAGAATTGCTCTCCTTCTGAAGCTAAGGTGGGCTTTATGGGAGATTTTTATCTCAAACCAGCCATGCCTTGACAGGTGAGAAAGGGAAGGGGAAGACAATGCCTGCTCAGACAGTTCTCCTTTTTCTCTCCCGTCTCTAATTCTGTCCCAGCATCTCTGGTCCAGAGACCACCTTTCACTTCACTTCACTATCCCTATTGCTCAGCATGGGCATCTGAGTCTGAGTAGATAAATCATACTTAAGCCCTGGGTTTTGTTTCAGCATACCACTTATTGGTACCTATTGTGTGCCATGCAGTGTGCCAAATGCTTTGCATATCACTTTGTTTTTGCACCTGCCATCTAAATTTTGAATAGCAGTTTATGAGCATAACCTTCCAGGTGCAGTGGCTCTTACCTGTAGTCCCAGCTACTCAGAATCGCTTGAGCCCAGGAGTTTGAGGCAAGATTCCTTCTCTGAAAAAACATAACAAATAAAAAAATAAGTAAAAATGAGTATAACCTTTATGTAAATTAGGGGCTGACTGTAGGTTCTCAGTTGGTGCTAATAGTTTGCATGGGATTTTTATTACCTTTTCCATTACTCTTATCAAGCTATTTTAATAATATATTATTTTGTCTTACCTAACATAGTAGTAAACTCTGATAGAAATTCATTTTCCTTTTGTTTGTGTCCCATTTATAGCATATGGAAAGAGCACTTTCATTGAAGAGTGCTTCTTCAATGTACCGTATTTTATATAAATTCTGAGAGCATTATGACCTGCCATTTGGATGATGTTCGCATTTTGATTAGAGCCATACAGCATGGTGATTTTTTAATTACCAGTGTTTCATCATTAAAATCTTTGACAGATTATGTGATCCATTCAAAATGCTATTTGTGAATACTAATAAGCCCTTTGATTATCATTATCTGGTTGTTAGGCTTAGAGTCCGTATCAATAGATGACTAGTATATTACCCTCTTTCTTACCAATGAGTATTAATATAACTTAAACCACAGAGTTAGTATGGATTCTTTTTGGCACAATGAATCAAAAGATTGGGCTTGATATAATTTATAAATAAATGAAATGATCAACTCTAGCAACTGAATTGATTGTCTCCAAATCAGAGACCAGCAAGAATGCTTGGTTGTTTAAACAGGAAAAAAACATCCTTACATTTGATAAAGCAGTTGAAACTAATTCCTTCATTCAACAAATACTTTGTCCCCGTTAAGTGTGCGCCAGAGATACAAAGATAAAGTACAGTCCCCACATTTAAGGAGGTTGCGGGATAATAGAGAACCAAACTTCTCCGTGTCTCCACCACACCTAGTGAAAGCCTTGCCGATACACGTTCAAAATTAATTCACTTAGCATGTGCCAACAGTGGTAATTGTAGGCTAATTTCTGTAGGTGGGTGCTTCTTGGGAATTGCAAGTATGTCCATATTTTTCATGGGCTACTTGGAAAGTTGTCTTCCATTCTTCCAGCATGTAAAGTGGCTTCCTAATTAGAGAAAAAGAGGCTAAATGCATTGGACTTCACAAGACAGTGAAATTTGTCTTTCGTAATGAAAACTCTTCTGCTTTGAGAGATTTTCTTATTTATTTAGCTGCAAATTTCTCAAAAATGTTTTAAGGAATCTTTTTTCCTTTAATCTGAATGTATCATACAACTATCACTGTGATGATAAATTAAACAAAATTTAAAATAAGAAAAATTAGCCCAAAACATATCAACTCTTTGTTTTGTATCTTTATTTTAAATAATGTAATGTTTTAAACCATTGGTTCACAACTAAGGGTGCTTTTTCCTCACAAAGACATTTGGCAATGCCTGGAGAGTTTTTGGTTGTCACACTGGGTGAGGGCTTAGCAGAGCCTACTGGAATCTACTGGATAGAGGGCAGGGATGTTGTTAAACATTCTGTAATGCATAGGACAGTCCCTACAACCAAGAATTATCCAACACGTAATGTCATAATACCAAGGTTGAGAAACCCTGTTTAGATAGTATAATATACTTTGTAATGAATGGTGAAAAGCATAAGAACATTGTGTATATAGTATCATGTAACACCGAAATATAAGAGATTAAAAAGTTCATTTTTTTCCCCACTCAGGATGTTGTTTTTATTCAACAGAAGGCTTTTGGATGCCAGCTATGGGGGTTTCAGATATTTGGAAAGCATAAGGTCCTACTTTTCAAAGAGCTCATATTCTAAAAGTGGAGATAATATATAAATAAAAAAATTGCAAAATAATAAAAAATACTATGTTTTATACTGAGCTAAGTAATAAATTGCCTTGTTGGATGGGTCAGAGAAGTCTTGACAGAGGAGGGGAAGTCTGAGTGAGTAGTTTGCAGAAATTTTGCTCAAACTTTCACACTCACTCAGATGCTAGTCAGGAAGGGACAATACAAGCAGAGGGAAGAGCCCGCGAAAAAGCCAACAGCAAGAATTGACTGTAAATAGTTTGTTACGCTGAAATGAGCCTGGAGTTTTAGGTAGAGTCTTGCTTTAGAAGAGCTTTGAATCCGAGGAGTTTGGACTTTATCCTGAGGATAAGGGTATAATATGACTAATCTGCATTTTACAAAGACCACTGTGATGGTTGTATTCAGGATGGAGATGAGAAACCCTTTAAGAGAGTATTTTCACCAACCCGGTAGGCGATCATGAAGGTCTGAGATGACACAGAAAGATCTGATTGTCAGGACTTGGTATCTTGAATGGTATAGGGAGATAAAGAAGATAGAGGTTGACTTGTACATTTCATGGATGGTGGAACCGTTGACCAGGATAGAAAATAATATAGAAGGGAAGTGTGTGATGGGAATAATTTTTCTCCAAACATGTTGTTTTTGAGGTATCTATAGAACATAGGTTTTTTTGTCCAGGAGCTTAATTGAATACTTGTCCAATTATGATTATTAGGAGTGACACAAAAGCATTGTGGCTTGGGAGTAAAGAACTCTGTTTCTAAATATGCCAGTGATTTCTTGTAAGGCCTTGGAAATATTACTTATGTTTTTCCTCTGTAATGTTTGGAGTATGGTGATGGAAACATACTTCTTAGGGGAGTTGATATAACCGATATTGAGCTAAAGAATAAATAATTGAATATTATAAGGCATTTGAAAAATTGTAGTAGTTAAGTATTCTGGGGGCCATAGCAACCGTTTACCATGATAAATGTTTATATACCCAAGTTAGGTCCCTAAGATCACTCATTTTGATAGCCTTTGAATAACATCAGCTGAGTTGCATGGATTGCCTCTGGTGTGCTTTAGATAAGCTTTTGTTTTTAGTTTTCTACTTTTCATTACTCTTGTATAGTTTTTACCTGCATTTACATCAGAAGGAAAACTTTGTCTTATTGTTTATGTCCAAACCTCTTGTGCTAAGCATTGTTTATACTTTCACTGTAAAAAAAATAAAACAGATACTACCTTTAAAATATTCACTGAAAATGCATTAGGTAATAAACATGAAAAGAAAAACAATTTAAAAATGTTTACCATTATTGCATTGTTTGTTCTTCATTGAGCCTCCTCTGTTCATCAACCTTTGAGCAGGAAACAGTATAAAGTTTCTTATGATTGTTGCTACCAACACATTGTAAAGATCTTTTTCCTTTAATCTATGTAGTACAGGGTCTATTTAGTACTGGCCTGTGTCCCAGAATACCATCAGAGATAAGGCTATTATCCTTTCATTGAGTATTATCCTGGGAAAGTATTTATAAAATTGAACTCTGTTGCACCTGCTGACCTCCTTTTTTAAATGAAGAAAGGGTGGAGATGGAGATTATGTTCACTGAATTCAGATGAAGCGGTATGTTTGGCAGCACCAACACAAAGTGCTTCAGTTAGGGCCTTTTAAATTGTGCAAATCCATTCTATCTTGGATTCTGAAAGAAATAAGTTCACAATTCAAATCAGGAAGTTGATGATCACATTGGGTGCTCTGCGGTTATTGACACAGTTGCTATTTTTTCATAAGCAATTCTATACTAGGACTCTTAGCTATTTCAGGATTAATCTAAAATGTGTGCTAGCCATCGCTGTCCTGTTTTCTCCAAAATTGCTCTGAATGGAATCTAGTGGCATTATCCTTAAACATGAAAGACAATACTTTTAGAAGAGTTAAATATTTAATATTCATGTTTCACTGTTTTTAAAAAATTGTTAAAATGAAAAAAGGCCGGGTGCAGTGGCTCATGCCTGTAGTCCTGGCACTTTGGGAGGCCGAGGCAGGAGAATCGCTTTAGACCACAAGTTCGAGACCAGCCTGAGCAACACAGTGAAACCTTGTCTCTAGCAAAAAAAGAGGAAAAGAATAGTTAAAAACAATTTTTAAAACTTAGTCTCTTATTGAGTCTGTCTTAAGCTGAAAAAACTTAAAGAACAATGCCATGTAACTTTTAAGAATTTCTTTTAAAATATTTTGCATTGTCAAATTGCTTGGATTATCTTTATGTAAAATATATGCTACATGCATTTATGTAAGTATACTATTATCATCCACATACTTAAACACTTAGCAGGTTGTTTGCTGGTTTGGGGCAGCATTGCTGAATTAAATGGTAGTTTGTGGCTTTCTAAAAATTATTTTGATTGATAGGACAAGATATAAATGAGATAAATTCACCCCCAATTTTATCCCAACAAATCAAGCTGTGTTCATTTTTTTATATTCCCTTCCAGTTCCTTCTCATATGCTCACATGCCTTTTCCATAATTAATTCTGTGTTGAAGTCTGCTGTTGTTGCATCACACTATATTTTAAGCTTTTTTCATGGTGGTACAATGTAGCATTCTGTTATCACTATAATACAAATGCAAAGCTATTCTGTTTCTATTTAATAATAAAGTAGTTGACCAAATTAGTAATCTGGTAGACACTTCAATTAATCAAATATAAGCAGTTTATGTGATATAATGCAGTGGGTCTTCAGCAAAATTAGAACTCGAGCCTAAGTCTCCTTACTTAACAATACCTATTGTACAATGAACCTTCCAGTATTCTGTCTGCTATATTGCAAAATCAGCAGATCGGTAAGATAAGACTTACATTGAATCTGGTGGACTGTATTCATCTTAATTTTCTATATTATTTAGATGTATGTTAGCCATATAGTCAGAAAAATAGATAGTTCTTTGCATAACTGAGGTTGAATTTAAGGTATTTCAAACTATCTGCAAACTAGTATTCACTTCTATCAACTTATCAATTTGTTCAGTTTATTTACAGTTTGGAATATTTCCTGCTTTGTAAATAAGAAGAAAATAGTGTATTATCTGAATGCATATATGCTCTGTGCAGTAATTTTAAATATTTAGTAATGGAAAGCATAGGAAAGAGACAGAATATGTAGTTGAGCACAGGCTTTGTAGTCAAAGAGTTGTGGTATTTAATCCCAGCTCTATTACTTACTAGCTGTGTTCTTGGACAAGTTATTTATCTTATTACCTCTTAGCCTCTATTTCTTACTCTCTAAAGTAGGCTTAATAATACCTGCCTTATAGAGTTATGTAAATGATGTAATACATATATGTCATCTTGCATAGAACCTGTCACATGGCAGACACTCAATAAAGGTAGTTCTAGTTCTTATTTTTATTATCTTTAATATTAATTAAAATTTGTATGTGAATTATGTTATCAGTAATTTCAGAGAAGAATCAGTTTTAGCTGATTAAAACTGATAATATAGATCAAGCAAGATTCTTATGAATTCTATAATGTTTGAAAGGTGTATATGTTGAGTAATATAAAATTAAAGTGAAGCAGTAAGAGAATTTGTTTAGACTCTGTTCTGCCAGCTGACATATGCCTTTTTTCCAACAGGTTCAGCACTATGTAGCTACAACCTAAAGCCTTCTGAATATACTACATCTTCAAAATCTTCTGTTCTTTGCCCCAAACTACCAGTTCCAGCGAGGTAAATTTTATTGCAAAGTTGTTAACTTGTGACTCTTGTTTTTGTAGGTAAATTTTAAATTATATATGTTATTCTGAAAAAATAATCACTTGATGATACCAGCTGCCCAAGTCCAATACTTTTATAACATAATTTTTAAAGTAGCACTAGAAATGACAATGTTTATTTCGTATTTTAAAACAAAACCACATAAACAACTTTTCTTGTTCTCAGATATTTTAAATTTCTTTTAGCAACTTTTTTGTTTTTATTTTCATGCCATAATTTTTAAGAACACAAAATTGCTGAATCATTATAACCTGCAGCAGACTTAGAAACCAAGTCTTAACAGTATCCAAAGATTCTTTGAAATTGATCCTACTAATACTTACTGAGATTATTTTTTAATTTACTTCATAAATTTAAAAAGTATGTCAGTGATTATTCTCCACAGTTTGTTTCTGGTTATACTTTTTAGGTACCTTCTTTGTATTAGGTTGTTTGCCATATCTTATTCAAAGTCTTATTCAATAAACATTTATTATTAAGTATCTACTGTGTGCAATGAATACAAAGATAAAACAAGAAATGTTCTTTGGAAGGATCTCACAGTAGTTATAAGTAAAATACATTTTAAAATTATGAATAGATTTTTTTAAAGAGGAGATAAATTCTCAAGTATTATAGACTATCCTCAGAATTAGGTATGCATATATATGTTTGTGTATATGTGTACACACACACATACACACTTTGGAGCATTGTTCTGGTCTTGAGAACCTTAGGGTTATACTGCTGTGTGTGCATAAGTCAACTTGTCCCGGAAAACTGACTCAAAGCCACTTTTATTGTATCTCGATATATTACAGTGAGCTATTGGGTAAAAAATTTTGAGACTCATGTCTACTTTCTTTTGGATTACTTACAGGTATAACTTGTGCTTTATTAATTTGAATTTGAAATTTTCTGTTGAGAAGTAGAAAAAGGATATAATATCAGTTAAATTGACTTCCAACTCTTTTAGTCTTGTCAAGTTGCTATTGAAAATCAAAATTTACAGCCTGTAGATATAAAAATAAAGGAACTATTTTAAAAGATACTCAGTAAGAGAGACCTACAAGTTATGGCCTTAGACCAACAGGTAAGGAGATTACATTCATGAAAACTGAGAATATTAGCGAGGCTGCGACAGTAAAGGAAAGGAGATCCTTTGGATAGAGTCATTGAAGAGAACTTGCCAATATACAAACAAGAAAAGCTTTATACCCTTATCCACCCAACTGGTAATGTCTGTTATAAATACATGCTTTTAATATAGGGTCATTCTTTTATGCCCAAAACATATTATGAAGGAATAGCCAGAAAGCCTGGGTGTCAGAGGGAGGTCTCTGCTCCTGTGTAATGTGGGTGCTGTGGAGGTGGGGGTGGCTCAGCTCCTACTGCCCACCCTCCCCTGCCTCTGACCCCACCATGTCGAGGACTGCCTCTTCCTGGTTATCTCGGATGTTCCAGTTTTGGCTACACACATACATCTTACAGCATTCTAAGAGCATTCACCAGAAGACAAAAGCATAGTATTAGGGGCATGGGTTTTAGAGATGGACAGAAATGGCCTCTAAAAAGGTCATCATCTAATTGCTTACTAATCTAAGATGCAATACTGAACTTACACTATCTGAAAACTACATGCTGTGTTTATGCTGTGTTTAAGGAGCCTTGTGTTTTACTTATTTTAGTACCTCACAATCCTAAGTATCTTACCATTTTTGTCTGAACTAAGCCTGTTGGAAAGTAAAAGAGAAGAAACAGTTGATAGAAGGAGGGGAGGCAGGCCTTGTAAGTACCAGAGTCATTTAGTATTTGGCAAACAAAGTGAAAGGATCTGAGAGTAAAAATAAATTTGTTTTAATAAAAAAAAACTTGGGGCGCTACCCCATTGCACACATAGTAGTATTAGATATCAGGTTTCCAAAGATGAGTAAAGCCTAGTCTCTGTCCTTAAACTCATAGTCTAGTAGGTACTATGTTTTTGGTGAGTTTTTTTTTAAATGCCAAAAGACCAGCACTAGGCAAAATTGTGAGGTGAGCAGGTGGCCCTCAGCATCTTTTCTGTCTCTTTTGCTGTCCTTTTAGGAGCATCCTAGTGGGACAGAGGAACCTGAACTTTGAGTCAGATAAGTCTGGGTGTGAATTCCATGTCACCACTTTCTACTTGTCAGCTTGAGCAAGTCTCTTAACCTCTCTGTAAACGAAGTTTCCTCATGTATAAAATGGGAATAGTCATACTTTTCTCATGGAATTGTTTTAAGAATTAAATAAGATAATATTTTTAAAATATCCATTATCGTGCTTGGCATTTGGCTTAGGAAGTATCATTTCTCTCAATTTCTAGAGCCTCTCCATTTGCCCCAACCTTCCTGGGTACCCAGGGACTTTCTGCAGCTAAAAGCAATGACTGTTTGAAAGAAAAGCAATTGTAAACTAATTTGCAGTAAAATGCTAGGGATACATAATAGCCAGACGGTTACCATCCCTAAGAGATTTTGAATTTTAAAAGTAAATGCCTAGAAAGGGTTGTCGCAGTTTTATCCAAATTCATAGCTCTCTTGGTGAAATGCCAAGCATATTAGCAATGTGCAGAATAGCTGGCCCATCTGCTTATAATACTTTTAGATATAGCTAGGGAAAATAGCAATAGTAGAAACAAATTATATAAATTCAGTTTATTTATCATTTATTTGGGTACCTCTGGAATGCCAGAAAGGTTACTAAGTGCTGGGGAATTAATAATACAATAATGTAGAGATGAGAAATAAAGAGCCAAGAAAAAAATGTTATCTATTCATATTTTTTAAATGGAGGATTCAAGGGTAAGTTAACATTTACAAATCATCTACCGTCTGCCGGCCACGTCGCTGAGTCTTTCATACGGATTATCTCATTTAACCCTCACAAAAACCTATAAAGATATTGCCCCTAATTGGTAAATGAGAGAGGTTAAGTAAGTTATTCAAGGCCAAACACCTAATTGTTGCAAATCAGAATTTGAATCCAGGATCTTGTAGCGTCTACACCATGGTTAGTGTTTTTTAAAAGAAGAGTATAGGAGTGAAAGAAGAGAGACATAAAAAGAAATATATGAGAATCACTCGATATTGCCATTAGACTCTTATTTATTTCCTGTCTTTTGTATGCGATAGAGATATTGCCGGAACACTTTGTTGTTATTCTTTCTTCGATAAAACTTTTAGCTAGAAAGCATGTGTAATTGTTCATTTGTAACCTGAGGTTCTAAAGTAATTACGAGAGATACAAAATCCTGCCTTCTCTTATAAAGGCATATGGATAGGAAATATTAGACATTGTCATCATGCTTTAGGGAGCTCATTAATTGTGATAATCTGGACTTAAAGGCAAATGGACAGCATGTTTGCCAAGGTGAGATACAATTTTCCAGTGAATGGCTACTTTTTAAAAATCTTTAAAAGATTCATTATAAATTCATTTTGTTTTCGTTGTCTAATGTTTCAATAAGTGCAACAGCATCAGTTCCTAATGGAACTACATTGACTTCTTAAAGATTCGATATTTGATGGACTTTTAAAGGTAGAAGAACTTACTGTAAATAGAATATGCTTGTCCTCTTAATTAAAAAGCACAAAATGTATCTTTTAGGTTAGACATTAAAGTAAAAATGATTTCATATATACTAGGTTCTCAGAAGTGCTTTTTGGGTTTTTTGTTGTTGTTGTTTTTGTTTTTTGAGACAGATTCTTGCTCTATTGCCCAGGGTAGGGTAGAGTGCAGTGGCATGATCATAGCACATTGCAACCTTAAACTCCTGGGCTCAAGTGATCCTCCTATCTTAGCCACTTGAGTAGCTGGGATGCAGGTACATGCCATGCCACCCAGCTAACTTTTTCTATTTTTAGTAGAGATGGGGATCTCGCTCTTGCTCAGGCTGGTCTCAAACTCCTGAGCTCAAACTGTCCTCCTGCCTCAGCCTCCCAGAGTGCTAGGATAACAGGTGTGAGCCACCCGCCAGAAGTATTTTTTTTTCCTCAGAGGTATACAACAAAATCAGCTAATTAATTTCATCTTAAACTTATTATGTCACATGGGATTAAAATGCTAAAATATAAAACAAGCCATTTTAATGTTGTGATTATTTAGATTTTTTAAGATAAGAAAATAATTTAAGTACCAAAATCCCATGGCTGGTAGACTTGTTTTTAAGGGAGAGTTATCAAAAACATGACAAACAAGGAAATTTAGTTTGTCTAGATTTCAAGCAAAATCTAGTGCTTTTAACTTAAAATCTAAGTATTTAATTTTATTTTTGAATAATGTACCCATATATTATCTCCTCTTTTACTTGCCTTCTATTTCTGTTATTCATTACCACTAAGAGCCGATTTTGACTATCAGCTAGACAATGTAGTTAATCAGCTCATGCTAATTTTACACCTTTAAATTTAGAGCTGTCAGGTTTTTTGTTTTTTTTTAACTGACATAGATTGAATTACAGGGTAAAGTGATGTTGTTATTTTGCTCCAATTCTTTGAAGGATACGTATAAAAGTACTCTTTCCAATTGGCCAAGTGTTAATATACAGTATAAAATGACTTGAAAGAGTAAGTTCAGACCAGATATTACTCAGCATTTCCTCCAAAATAAAAATGAAAGATTAGAATTTTGAGAGTATAATCATTTCCTTTTCAAATCATTTATCCTTATCCTAAATTTGAAAATCAGAAAAATACTGAAAATGCTTAGTATGCCTCTCCTGTATAATTTAGACTCATTGATATATGGGTGGGCTCTTTGATGTTGAGGAGGAGGAGGATGAGGATGATCTGAAGATGCTTACAGAGTACTTACCCTTTCAGCTAACAGAGGGAGAGACTGAGAAAGACAGAGAGGGAGTGACATGTTAGGAGAATTTGGGCTTTTATAGATATCTGACAGGAAAAAGGAAACAGGAGAGCAGAGCCAAGAAAATTAGTGGGTACTGAAAACAAGAAAAAAGGCATCAAGTATCCTTAGGGTGGATATATTTTATATTTAAGTTTGCAGGCAAACCTATGACTTAGACACTATATCAGAGATGATAGGGTAATAAATAAAGAAGGAAAAGATGCAGATAATTATAGAGCAGAGAGTACTTTAATTCTGAAGGATAGAGAACCAGGCTTTATTAAAAATATGGTTAGAAAAGTCCTTAGACAGAGACGTTAACTTGGCAGAAATAGTATCTAGACGACATCAGAAAAGAAACAGTTGTAAGGTCGCAACAAAGTTGTCAGTTTAAAGATTTCTGTCCCAAATCAGCCTCTATTGACTTAGCAACCTATAGTTAATCCTTTTTGATTCTCATAATATTTCTAACTAAATCCATTTGACTTAAAAGTATTCTATAATTTAGTGTCTTTTTACATCATTAGTGAAACAATTTTGGTTAAAAAAAACAATGACTTGAATACCTGTAGTTCAATCATTACTCAAGAATGCTCTGGCTTCCTGCAGTCTCTGATAAAATGCCAAATCTTTGGCATGAACTTTCACTGACACTGTTTTGGAGGTATACACAAATACACACACAGGGACACGAAGCAAATTTTTAAAAATAAACACTCATGTTGTATATTATGTTACCATTTTTGATACATTTTACTGAAGCATAACTAAGATAAGGCTAGATCTTTAAAATTATTTTATTGTTCCATAAAGTGTAATAGCATGGAAGATCTGGCTTACTCTTACTACCAGTGGTGCTCATTTACTAATAGTTAAGGAAAATTGATACATAGTACACACATATTAGAAAAGAAATATTCTTACTAGTTTTGGAGGAAGGAAACCAAGATAGTGCTTTGCATCAGGTCATAGAAAGTTGCTTTGCTGAGATTGGAAACTTTGGAATTTGGTGCCCAAATGTGTAACCTCGTCCACTGATTGGACCAAAATATGGTGCCAACCAAGAAGAGAACACATTTATATCATTCTAGTCATAAGTATTGTGTTAGAGCTGTGACTGATAGATAGTCCTATCAACAATTCTGAAAATGTGGGATTCACGTTAGTGATACCTAAATTTTAACTTAATGTACACTTAAGTGTATATTGGTGCATGGACATACATATGGCTCTCAGAATCCATGCAGATCATGCATATTTATAGTTCTTTGTTTAAAATCTCCCACTGATTAGATGTATACCATCCTCTCACAAGTTGAAGTAAAACCATGTTATAACAAACAAGCTCAATGCTACAGTTCACACGTAGCTGTGTTCCTTCACCAGTAAATGTTTCAGTCCATATAAGCCTGATAAATGAATAAGTAATTGATTGTTTTACTTTTTTTTGAACACAGATAATCTTAGATTAATAGTAACATATAAAAAGAAAAGAAAATAGCCCAGAATTCTGTGACCCTAGCAAATCAGATATTTTTCATTTTTTTATATTCTTTTTCTATTCTTATTAATATGTATAATCTTTTATGCAGAGATGTCCTCATCCTACTAGATATACTTTTTCCCCCTTCTGTTATTACATTATAAACATTTCCATCTGTTAGTACTCATGGTTATTGTTTTAAATAGCTTCACGTTATGCTGTATGTTGCTGTCTCAGCATGACTTTGTTTATATGAGAGGTATTAAGCTCATGCCCTAAACACCTTTATTAATCTGAGATTGTGTATGCTGTCCTGTTAGAGGAAACATTCTATTAATGGTGGCACATTTCAAGTAAAAGCATGTGTGTTTTTTATTTTTGAATCGCTTATGGCAAAAATTCATTTTCAGTTCAATGAAGTATATGTTTGTAAGCTTTATCATCTGCCCCTCGATTGGTAGATGTGCAGGCTGAGAAGTTTAAGTGTTTGGTTTTGCTTTTGGTAGTTTTGTGTGTGTATGTGTGTGTGTGCGTGTGTGTGCGTGTTTCTTTTCAGAAGGGGAGGGTAATGTCTTCTGTTGGAACATGCACTCCACCCTCTTTGATGAGGCTTGTGGTAAGATTGGCATCACTACCCATGACGGTCATCTTCATAGCATTAAGCACACAGCTCTTAGCTCCCATAATGACGTGTGGAGGGTGGAGTGTATTGCAGCCATATTCACCTTTCATTTGTGTGTTTGATGTGGCATTTATATTAAGTAGGAGTAATTTTTTTTCTGATTTTTTTTTTCTTGTGTCACCAGTGCACCTATTCCATTCTTCCATCGCTGTGCTCCTGTGAACATTTCCTGCTATGCCAAGTTTGCAGAGGCCCTGATCACCTTTGTCAGTGACAATAGTGTCTTACACAGGCTGATTAGTGGAGTAATGACCAGCAAAGAAATTATATTGGGACTTTGCTTGTTATCACTAGGTAATCGTTTTTCTCATTATTAGCTGTTGCATAGTACTGCAGTAAAAGACTGTTCTGTCTTTTAGCCAAAATATGCATACAACTGGGGATACTTGTAAAATGTTTAATTTCCCATAGCCAAAATAATTGTTTCAGATTATATATAGTTATGAATATGTACATATAAATATGTATATATATCTGAAACTCATTTCCCTTTTTAATTTTCATTGGAGAAAACTGATGTTTTCCCAAATGTTGGTTACTAAGTCTATAACTATCTTTAATATGATAGTAGGAGGCTTCTTTTAATGAATCAGCAACACTCTGTTTTTAGTTATGATTCTAAAAGGCATATTTACTTATAAAAGAAGCTACATATTCTCTTCTATTTTCTCATCTAAGAACATAGATTTCTGATAGATTGCATTTGGAGTATGCAATTTTCTTTTCATTGCTACAGTTCATAGTATCAATGTATTGCTGGAAAAATTAGGAAATCTCCACTTGTTAGCCACTGAATTTTTTAGTCAATAAATAGGTAATATGATCAAGTAAAAATTTTATTTTCAAGATGAAAACTCCCTATATTATTCTGGAACTACATGTAGCCATATCAGAATTTGTAAGACTTCTTAGTTGGCAGAAGTAAACTGTGGTAGGAACCAAACAGCTATTTCATTAGTAAGTACAGTTAGTATTTATGCCTGTAAACAATTGTGGTCATTGAGAAGATACAAGCTATATTTCCATCTTTCCTGTCATTAGAGAGTATTTTCTTTTTGCTTAGGTAGTACTTGACTCAATTGAAATAATGCTGTCCATATGAAAATCTATTTCTGTGATATTTGAAAGGCCATCTGTTTTTGGTTCCTGTACATTTATTACAAAAGTGAGTACCTTAATAATGTTACCTAGACACAGTCCTAACCATTTATTTGGCTTTGCAAATGGCCCAAAGAAATTTGACTATTAGTCCAGCTTTATATAAAAAAAGTTACTTGGCTTCTGAAATAGCTGAATACTTTAAAACAAAAAATTAAAAATCCAAATAAAAATAGTGACAATAGTGTTGCTAAGCTATTGGAATTCCATTTTTTATTAGAAATTAAAATGATTCTCTTTTGAGGCTTAAGAATATAATACAAACCCAAAAGATCTTTGTTCATTTGTTTGCAGAATTGGCCTTTAGATAATTTAAAAATTTATAAATTACGATTTTAGAAGTGTATTTCCCATGCAAGGGTTAAATCCCCCCTTTCTTTTTTGAGATTTTTACTCAAGATTGTAGCACATGGGGGATTTAGCTTGGGGCAGGTAGAGGAGTTGGCTATATAATTCATACTAAGCTTTGCTCCTTTTTGAGGAAGGTCTTCTCAATCAGGACCCCTGACCCCAAGTGAGAAATGAGGTCAGAGAAATTTTGGCCTCAGTAGGCTTCAGGATATTATTTCACAGGGTCAGTTCTAGAGGAGAAACAACTAGAAAGAAATAAGATGCCATCTAGCTTGTTGACTGACTGTCAGAGAATTTGGTCCTGAGATGCATAGGTTACTCAAGGCAGCGTAGCACCTAATTTAACTGATGTTTGTCTGTGTGTGGTAATTTTTCTTGTCACCAACATGACATGTCATTCTCTACACTTTGTGTGCTGGCATGTATGTTTGCATGTCTGATGTCTTCCCCGTGGTGAATCCACAACAGTCTTGTGCTGTTTTTGAGTCACCATGTGCATTCGCATGTGTTCTTTTCTGCAGTGTATAAACCCACACAGTTAGGTGCCTTTGGTTTTGAGTGATGCTATTTAAGTGGTACAAGTGGCAAAGTCAAAATGCAAAGCCAGTTTGCTCTTTTACCTAAATTGTGGTTATGAACTAGTCAATAGCAACAAATTATTTCCCTGGGATTAAACAACAATTGAAAGGGTTTCTCTGTGTATTTTCCTGTGTTTTCAGATAATATTCTTGTGTTCTCTGTTTATCTTCCCTGCAGTTCTATCCATGATTTTGATGGTGATAATCAGGTATATATCGAGAGTACTCGTGTGGATCGTAACAATTCTGGTCATACTGGGTTCACTTGGTAAGCTATTTATTTCCTTGTTTTTGTGGTACTTAACTATTTCCATGTTAGAAAACAGAAATATAAAGAAGAAAATAAAAATTTTATTGTTCGTGTGCTATATTTTCCTTTTAAAGAAGAGTGTTTATTTTTGCCTTAAAATTTTTCATAATTATATTAAACCCCCTCCTGTCATTTCACCAGTGTTAGCATTTGAAGTCCAGACTGTTTTTCTATGCATATGTGTATGAATATGAATTATGTAGTTAACTTTTAAAGCTGATTATGAAACTGTTTTCATAATGGAATTTATTCCCATTTGCAATCCTAACTCGTGTGTTTGGTTTACTATTGTCACGTGTTTTATGTTTTCCTGCAATGTATGCTTTCTTATTTTGTTTTCCCTATCTTTACTGTATTAGTAATGCTTCCTCTGGTTATCTTCACACCTTGCTTGCGATGTTGTACATTACATTTTTACTTCTACAGTCAGTAACTTACATGTTTTCAGAAAATAATTCTTTAATCTAGAGTTCTGTGATTATTAAAGGCTGAAATGAAATAGTATGTGTTGAGTTTTTCCCTACTTCCTTTAAATTTAGCATAAACTTTTCTTCCTTTTATCCCTGACTCCCTTCTACTCACTCCCCCTTCTTAGTCCCTGTTAAATAATACGAGCTTTTGTATTCAGGTTGTTATTAAAGTTAAAATATTATTTTTAAGCATCTTTTAAATTTTTTTTTACCTTTATCTTGAAAAGTTATCATATTTACATTTTGGTTGTTTTTTTTTTGAGACAGAGTCTTGCTCTGTTGCCCAGGCTAGAGTGCCATGGGGTCAGCCTAGCTCACAGCATCCTCAAACTCCTGGGCTCCAATGATCCTCCTACCTCAGCCTCCCAAGTAGCTGGGACTACTGGCCCATGCCACCATGCCTGGCTAATTTTTCTATTATTAGTAGAGACAGGGGTCTCATTCTTGGTTAGGCTGTTCTCAAACTCCTGACCTCCCAGCGTCCCAGAGGGCTAAAATTACAGGTGTGAGTGACTGCACCTGGCCCTTTCTTTCACTTTAGACATGATCTCACCTCAGCATCTTAGAACTATTCCTGGAACAGTCTTTCCTTAGACAGTTTCATGGATTGCACTCTCTCTGTCTTTGATTCTCTGCTCAGATATCATCTTACCAGTGACATCTTGCTTACCCCTCTTATGTAAAATTGCAATGCTTTCCCAGCCCAAACAAACACTCTCTATTCCTCTTACCAGGGGATTATTTCTTTCATTAGACTTAATATTGATTATGTTTTTCCTGTTTCCATGTATTTTTGTTTCCCGTTATTATATATGTTCCATGAGCAGTGAGACCTTTGTTTACTGCTCCTTCCCCAGCTAGAATAATAGGTGCTGTAGGCACTCAGGATGTTTGGGGAATAAATCGAATGAAGGTACATAATTCAGCTCTCTTATATGAAGATAGGTTTGCCTCCCTCTTCAGTCTGTCTTCATCAGACTCAAGAAATAAAAAAATGCCCTTCCCTAGCACTGACCACTATCAGAGATTTTCTTTTGATTTCATTTATTCATTGTACAAACATTTAGTCAGCTGCATGACTGTGCCCATGGTGGGCTCAGGGATGACTGTGATGAGTACAAGAGAAGACCTTTGCCTTTATCAAGCTTCATTGATGTTTTCTGTGACCCTAACTTGCCTCCTCTGGCCTCCCCAGCTTAAGAGAGCTGAGGCTCTTTTTCTTTGTGACAATTCCTCTCCACAATATCTGTTTTTACTGGCTCTCTCTTGGCTTTGTAGCCAATAATAAATACATTTGAAGGAAGTTTATTTGATACACTGAAGGACTTGTAAGTGCTTACTATGGAAGATGATACTAGCCTGATGGCACTCCCCTTAGACTGGCAAAAAGTTACAGCCATGCATCTTCTAGCTAGATGGATTGTATCTGCCTTCGTCCCATGATGATGCGTAGGAAGGGTCCAAAAAATTGAGGATTTATGGTACTCATTCTCTTGTGTTACTTATCACAAAAATAATTTTTTTTTTTGTCTCCAGGTGGCACAGGTGTACTGTGGTGGCTGTATGCAAAGCAAAGAAGGTCTCCCAAAGAAACGGTTATTCCCGAACAGCTTCAGATAGCTGAAGACAATCTCCGGGCCCTCCTCATCTACGCCATTTCAGCTACAGTGTTCACAGTGAGTATAAGCTTAAGCGTATCCTTCAGTTTTGTGTTTTTATTTGCAGGAGAGCATTAATGGAGCAGAAACTCACCTTTGGCTTTTGCTTTTCTAACCGTTATTTCCATTAGGTAAAATCTCTGTCTCGCAGTGTATGAAACACTAAAAAGTCTCCTGAAGGCTTCTGTAATGAATGAGTGCTATTTGATGCAACGTTTTATTCTATCCTGTCTGCTTTTTGAGAGAGGAATAATTACATTACCATTTGCTAATAAGAATATATTTCTTATTGTCATTAAGATAATGTAATTACTTTTTAAAAAATAGCTCTCTTTAAAAGTATGTTACAAAATACCATCATTCCATTTACTCGTTCACTAATTATTTTCCCATCTTCTTTCAAACTTTTCTTTTAGCAAGGTGCATTATTTCAAAAATATGGGTATGACATAGTTAAAATTATTAATTAACATGTGGTTAAATAATCTGTGGGTACATCTTTGGTTCACTATCTTCTCCTTTCTGAAGAAAGAAGAAAGAAACCAGTCCACCTCCAGGAGCTACCTCAAGCTTTTTATTGAGTATCAGAAACAAAAAATAGTTGCCATAAAACCATTGGTGCCAAAAGATATTTGTTACTTATTATTGTACAGATATTTATAATATGAATCATGTTTTAATTACAGTTTGCTGTGCCAGTTGCTGGAGGTGGGGGTAGGGGATGGGGAGGAGGCAAAGGGTGGCTCTGGCGTGGACCAGTAAGGGAGACGAGATACAAATAAGTCCCTCCCATGTTTTTGTGGGGGTGGCGTGCGGTCCTCTCACCCTGTTTCAAAATGACAAGCATGTATTTATTCCAATAAATTAAGAGTCCTGTTCTCACTGACAAATAAGATGATTTGATTTGTAATGAGTGGCAAAGGGAAAGGTAGAATAATTCTAGGATTTATCAATAAAGTGAGAAATCTTTTTATGTTTAGTTTTAAAGACTACTTGGTAACCATAATATACAATTAAAAATGATAATTACTGCAAGAAAGATACAGACTGATAAAGTAGTATAGGCATCTAGAGAATGATACTTTAGCTTTGGGGATGAAGGGTTTATATTAAAAATTTTCACCATTTTCAGTTTCTGTATTTACTACTTAGAACGGTACCTGGAACCTTTCCTTCTATTCTCTGCACACAGGTTATCTTGTTCCTGATAATGCTGGTTATGCGCAAGCGTGTTGCTCTTACCATTGCCTTGTTCCACGTGGCTGGCAAGGTCTTCATTCACTTGCCACTGCTAGTCTTCCAGCCCTTCTGGACTTTCTTTGCTCTTGTCTTGTTTTGGGTATACTGGATCATGACACTTCTTTTTCTTGGCACTACCGGTAAGAAAATACGTTGCTTCTTTCTCTTAGTGATAAATATTATTTTCATTCAGATGATTTAAACACCAGGGAGAGAGAATTCTTCAGGAATTTGTTGATGAAGGTTCAGTGTCCATCAGAGCTAGCAGTGGTGATGGCTCTTCAATAACCCACACCCTAGACATGATTTTTAGAGCATCCTAGCAGAATGGGTCTAAACCAGGTAAGGCCTCAAATTGCATCCTAGTTTTGAGATTGTCGTGGATTTGAAGTAAGTCCTTGTATTGACTCAGACATTTGGGTTCATTCTAAGATGAACTAATAAATGCAGTGCCACTTTGGATTTGCCTCCAATCCCAGATATAGCCAAGGATCAACTTGCTTCCTTGGGATTTTCTAGTTTGGAAATGACCTGAACCTAGTCCTAGTGGTGACAGAGTTCATAGTTCCACTTTCTTATAGCCATACTCACTATCAAAAGTTAAACCTAAATGGAACTAATTGTAAGAAGGAGCATAAGGATAGTAAACTTGTATGTAACTCTCTGTCCATTCAGCACTACTCATCCATTGAATAGAATATTAATTTCTGTACTTTGTTAATATTTTAAATCTATAATTATTGGATAAGTAATAAGTCTGAAAAAAAATCAAAGTGTTTGAACATTTGTGCCTAAACTAAATGACTAATAATGTAAGAAGAATTTTATTCAACTAGAACAGCTTTTAAAAGCTTTATATGATACTTTTGAGAAACTCAAAATGTGTAATTATACAATGGTTAGTTTTACAGCTTTTCAAGTGGTTAATTGTTTTTGTCCCTTAATGAAATAGTCCTAAGATCATAAAGTTTGTGGTTTGGGGGTCGGGACCTATTGTTGGAAATTAGACTAATCTGTTATATTTAATACCTGTGTTTCTTGGTTTGTACTTATGTGCTTCTTTCCTTCCTTGATATTTTCCTAGGCAGTGCTGTTCAGAATGAACAAGGCTTTGTGGAGTTCAAAATTTCGGGGCCTCTGCAGTACATGTGGTGGTACCACGTGGTGGGCCTGATTTGGATCAGTGAGTTTATTCTAGCATGTCAGCAGATGACTGTGGCAGGAGCGGTGGTAACATACTATTTTACTAGGTGAGGATATAGACGTTCACCTAAGTGACTGTGTCGGCTGGGTGGAGGGGAGGGGAATTGGACTGAGGCTGGCATAAGAGGTTCGTTTCTTTAAAAAAAAAAAATTGGAAGTGAACTAAATGTTATATGTAGTTGATAATTCTGGGAGGTGGGAAAATGAGAGGTTTTATTCTTTATACTTTAATTGTCTCAAAAATTTATCATGATATAACTGAAATTATGTTTAGCAGAAATAAATCTGTAGTAGTGCCATGTGTATTTTGCTTTATATGAAAGTCTGTCAAAGGACAAGAAGCCTTTTTAATTTGTTTGGTTCAAAACAAGTGTGTGTCCCCTTTGTTGACTTCAGAGCTGAGTACTAAAGCTATGGGCCTCATAGTTTTCTATTGCTATTATAATGAGGTACCAGCTCTAGATTGACATCTTTTTAAATTCCATTTTCTGATTGTACGATTAACTCCATAAGTATTCACTTGTAATAAGAGATTTCAAAGCACAATTTTAGTTAACTTAATATATTAGAGCATCTGAGCCCCATGAAACTACCATAGGAAATGAAACATTTATTTTATGTGATACATCTGTAGTATTTGTATTATTTATATATCACTTTGCCATATTGCCGTGAAGTTAGAATAAAAACAATGAACTGAGTTTTTCACTGCCTTAGACTCTAACCATGCCTGTGTTTTCATCCTGGTGTAGGCTTTGTTTTAATTGTCTTTTTGGTCATTTTTAAAATAGGGATAAAAGGAATTTGCCATTTACACCTATTTTGGCATCAGTGAATCGCCTTATTCGTTACCACCTTGGTACGGTGGCAAAAGGATCTTTCATTATCACATTAGTCAAAATTCCACGAATGATCCTTATGTATATTCACAGTCAGCTCAAAGGAAAGGTAAGGGGGAAATGCTTTTCTGGACTCTCTGTGGGCACATTCCAGACCTCAGTTCCGCACATAGCGGAGCACCCGACAGTGTTAAATCCGAAGTTGTGAATGTTTTCTTCAGAGTCTTCACAAGGCCGAATCCAGTCCTCTCCCTTGTCTCCCACTCAGCACTCCATATACTCTGCAAAATTCATCTGATCACTGGTTACCGAAAGTAGCCTGTGCGGTTCTTCCTCTCTGTTGACTCACACCCCTTCTTGCCTATCCTCAACTATAGGAATAACACGTAATTGAACATAGTTTAGCTCAAATGCCACCTCCCCCTCACAGCCGTTCCTGATTCCTCCCGTCTCCTAGACGGTGTTGTCTCTCTGTTCCCCACTGTCATAACACTTAGTATCGATACCGTATTCAGATGCTAACCTGCTTTATGTTTAGCGTTTTTTCTTCTGCTAGGTTGTTAGTTCCTTGCCGATCTTATATGCCTCACTGTATCTTCTGTGTGATAGGTGCTAAGTAAATGTTGAATTGAATAAATGTTGATTAAAAATAACTCAGCCATTATGTTTTAAGGAGGAAATAGGTGGATGTGGACGCTTTGAAGCATAGGTTGTGATTTTTAAGTTTTTTATTTATTTTTCTAAGATTTGATGTCTTTTATATCATGGTTTGATTTTTTTGTTGTTGTTTTGTAATTATTTCAATTTTTCCCCTTCCCAGGAAAATGCTTGTGCACGGTGTGTGCTGAAATCTTGCATCTGTTGCCTTTGGTGTCTTGAAAAGTGCCTAAATTATTTAAATCAGGTAAAATATTTTTAAAATAAATCTAACATTCACTTTCAAAAGTATGTTCATTGTTTCTTCTCCCAAGATAAACTAATTGAACTCAGTTGAAAGATGTTATGTTTTTCTTGTGGTATGATACACTGTACCTTGATCAAGTGTGTCTTTTTTAATCACATTCTTAGTTTTAAAATTAATATATGTTCTTATCAAGGCTATTATGTTAATCTTAATTTTAATGTATGGGTAAAAACATCATCAGGGTTCGTCTTTCAGGAAAGACATTTATCTCTTATCCCTTAATTTGTATCTTTTCATTTTTTAAATTTTTCCTAAGAGTCTGTCTATTCTAGGTGTTGTTCTTTCATTTTCTTAAGTGTCGTTTCAAAGCTTTAGTGTACAGCTGTTGTGACACTCAATCCTTTTTTCCAACTGGCTACTGTTGTTCAAACTATTACAGTATGCGCTCAATGCTGATACTTTCCTTTTGGCCCAACTGCTATGATGTTGGCCTAGAGAAATAGTATGGAAGGAAGTGCTGTTGCTGAGGTTGAACAGAGGAATTGACACTTACGGGATGAACAGGCTTCAGGGGAATGGGTTGGTCTCTTTGTCTCTATCTGAGCATCTAGGAACTCTGTGTGGAACACTCTTCCCATCTTTTCTTTTTCTTTGCTACTTTTCCATTCATTGAAAATCGGTTCTAATGTATCGATGCCGTCTTCTAATAGGCCAAAGGCAAAATTGGCTTTCTCACGATTTACCTCTAAGTGACTGAAGAGTAGCATTATACTTTCCACTCCCTCCAGGATAGTCAAAGGTGATAGTCTTATGGCCATGGTCTTGAACATGCCAGGACTTTGCATTATTAGAGTTCTCTGGCTAATACAAGAAAGTAGGTATGTCATTTTCCTAGCAAAATACATTCTTATAGATCATAATACTGTCTATGGATGTATAAGTGTTTGAAAGCTCATTATTTAAATAACTAGTAACAACCCCTATAACAACCTGAAAAATTATGTTGCTTAAAATTGGTTTGGGCCAAGTCATCCTCATCAAAAAGTGAATGGATACATTAGAGAGCATCATCATTACGTTTTGTACCTGTCACTAAGTGGCTTATCTTCAGGGGGAGATGGGCTAATCCCAACTCTGTAGGCTCAATTCCCACCACCTTCCCCCAGGCACCTTATGCTTTTGCAGTTTCCCAAATGTGCCTTCAATGTGCCCAGTGATTTCCCTTCAACACCTGACTAGCTCCTGCTCCGTCAACACCTCTGCCTGAGCCTCACCCGCAACGAGCCATCCCTCTTCACCCCATCCCCTCCGCTGAGCCCCCAACACCAGCTCATGCCGCTCTGAAAACACTAAGGACACTGTATTGAAATGGTCTGTTTACTTCTTTATCTTCACCTTGAAGGCAGAGATCTTATCTTATTTTTCTTTGTCCTCTCAGAAGCTAGGTAGCACAGTGCCTAATACACAATAAATAGTCCTTAATTGTTTTCTGAATGAATTACTAATTATCAGTGCCTATTTAGATTCAAAAAAGACTAACAGGATAATAATAAAACTGTAAGTAAGAGTCTTGAAAATGAGATGGGCAGTTATACTGAAGGAAGACAACAAAACACGTGATGTCAATATAGTCAATAACCAGGTCAAAAAATCCAAGGTTTTCAGCATTTCCCAAGCTAAACATTAGTTAGTGATTTGGTATTAACAGTCCTGAGGTGTTGGTCTTCTTTGTACAGGTTTTGTCCATTTTGGATCTTCATTTTGTAGGCATGATGTCTGAGGTTGCAAGTGAATCACTGAAATAGTAATAAATCAAATGTGTGAGCCAAGGTTTAGGGAGAGTGATTCTGAACTCATGCTTGGTAGGTAGTTCTAGTTGGGACTATAAAGTGCTGCAGTGTGGGGGCTGTTCGCTCACGGTGCTTCGTGTCTCCTGTGCTCACAGCAAATACCGCATTTGAAATGAGGTCAACACAACTCTGTAAGACAGAGAGAATACGCAAACATCTCAAATTTTCATGTTTCGTGCTGTCAACTAAGACAAGTGGTAATTTTAAAGAAAATATGTTTAAATTAAGATTTGCAACATACTTTTTAGCTCATATGACCTTTAAAAAGTCTAAGAATTTAGAACAAAACTGGATGAAACCTACAGTGTGGGTTTGACTTTGTGCCCTGTCTTAGTCAGTTTGGGCTGCTGTAACAAAATACCATAAACTGGGTGGCTTATAAACAACGGAAATTAATTCCTCATAGCTCTGGAGGCTTGGAAGTCTAAGATCAAGGCACCAGCATGTTCAGTATCTGGTGAGGACCTATTCCCTGGTTCACAGGTGGGGACTTCTCACCGTGTCCTTACATGGTGGAAGAAACAAGACAGCTCTCTGGAGCCTTTTCATGTGGACAGTAATCCCATTCATGAGAGCAGAGCCCTCATGAGCTAACTACCTCCCAAAGGCCCCACCTCCTAATACCATCACTTTGGTGATTGTATTTTAACATATGAACTTTGCAGAGAATACAAACATTCAGACCATAGCATGCCCCCTCTATCCCTCGCCCCAAATGAGGAAGGAATAATTACAATTACCCTTTTCATTATTTAATTTATAAGGATCCACACAGAATTGCACACCATTGCTATCTAGCTTTCCCCTGTTAAGTGAGTCACTATGTACATATTTTAAACTTTAAGAGAAGTTCCAGGTCCTTCAGTAAAGAAAGGAAAGAAGGTGTAAAAATGTGGAAGCTGTGCTCTGGAGCAGATGGCCACATGGGCTGGCTCCCTACATGGCGACTCTCTACCCTAACATATTTTTGTCCACGTGACCAGTACTCTTTCACTGTATCCTATCACACAAAAGTAGTACCAGGGATTGCTTACGCTGACAGGTGTCTTTTTAAAAGGATTCCTGGATGCTGGTCATCCTTTATCTTGCTTCTGGGCATTGAATATTCTCAAGCCTGTGTCCTGCCCGAGCAGATGCTGGGCGTGGGCTAAACGTTCGTCAGTAACGCCTCTCTGTGGGCAGTTTAGCTCAGGATAAGGAAGGCTGTCAGAGAAGAAGGTAGGTGGACTCTAAAAATCTCAACCAAGGAGTCTGCAGAAAGCTCAGAGAACAGTTATCAGGAAAAGCCACAAAGGACTCAGAACTTCTTGAGAACCTTAGCATGAATCCTTTTAGACTAGAAGGCATGGGAAAGGAAGCAAATTTCACTGGTCTGTTCTGATCTATAGCGCATTTTTCCTCCTGAAGAGGTCAGGTTGACTTTTGTGCATGCAGTTCATTGTCTGCCTTGGGAGTGGGTGAAAAAGCTTACAAAATATCCATCTACTTTTTTTTCAGTTAGATTGAATATAAAGGAATTGAACAGATTTGTAGGAACATTGCCAGAAAGGCTAAATTTCTATGAGTACATCCCACCTTTGAACTGAGGCATGGAGAAAAGGAATTATAGCTGCTTTTCTTCCTTATCTACAAAGAAATAGGCTTCTGCTCTAAAAGTAGATGGAATGCAGCAGGGTAGAATAAGAAGAAAGAAACAGCAGAGGAGGAATCATTCTCAGATGACTGAAGCATATGAAAATTAAAGAGGGAAACAAAAAAGCTTTTATATTAATAGTTAGGAAGTGTTGGGCCTTCTCTTAGAGACAGTTGGTCTGATTAAAACAGAGGAGAAAGAATGTAGGTGCCTGGATCCTCTTGTTTCTGTCTCTTTCAAGGAAGCTCATAGTGAAACTGGAAAGGGTAGAACACTTTAGGTAAGAGTGAGTTGTGGCCAGGTGCAGTGGCTCATACCTGTAATCCCAGCACTTTGGGAGGCCGGGGCAGGAGGATTGCTTGAGGCCAGAAGTTTGAGGCTGCAGTGAGCTATGATCATGCCACCGTACTCCAGCTTGGGTGACAGAGCTAGACCCTGTCTCTTAAAAAAAAATTTTAAAAAAATGTTGAACTGAAAAATTATAGTGAAAGATGCTAAAAGATTGGACATTGAGAAGGAAGTTATTAAAACTTGAAATGAGCAAATGTGGTTTGGATAATAGGATAGGATTCAAATAGGATAATACAGTGTGTTCCATAGACTGTAAATAAGATGGATATTGATCTTTGGCAATACTCTAGAACAGGGTTAGCAAATTTTGACTGCCACGGACCAGAGAGGAAATATTTTTGGCTTGGTAGGCCATACCGTCTGTCATAACCGCTTAATTCTGCCATTTTGGCATGAAAGCTGTCATATGCAACATGCAAACAAATGGGCATGGCTGTGTTCCAGTAAAACTTTATTTCCAAACTGATCGGCAGGCAAGGTATGGGCCGCAGGTGGTGGTTTGACCACCCGTGCTGTAAAATAAATTGTTAAATGGGTGTTTTTGTGAGTACTTAGGGAACTACTGAGAACAGGGGACCAATCTGTGTTCTTTGAGGAAAGGTCTGGCTGGGGCAGTTCTTCTCCATCGCTTTACAGCAGGGTTACTGTTACACAAGATCAAAAGTGTGGTTTATTTTTACTTCATTGAGGCAGTTGGCAGAGTGTTTCAAAAGAAGCTTTTGTGGAAGATGGGAACAATGTGGACCACTGCAGTTAGGTAGTTAACTCTTTGGTGCCTGCTGTCTTTTAGCTGGCAAGAAGCACTGGCAAATGACAGCAAAAGGAGCAAGCAGCAAGTGAATGCTAACAGAAAAACTTAGAATGATTTCTTAAACTATTTTATAAAAGACCTGTACACATAATATAGTAATATATTCTGATAATAAATTACCCCAAATTTATTGTATGCTGTGTGTCTCAAAGAGCACACTGTATGCTCTCAAAGAGCACCATAATTTCCTACTGCTCCATTATTGAAAAATGTTTAAGAACACAGGAGTGACCTGCTCGGTACAGTACTCTTTCCTTGTCTCTGAAATGTTCTGCATTTGTAATCAATGAACTTAATCACATAATGGCAAATTACATTTTTTTGTAACTCAAACCTCATCTTCATAACAGATTCCTGATATCTAACAAGCATACAGTTAGAACATTCATAAAGACTGTCTCTCCCAAGCTCAGTGTTTAAAGCTTTCTAGACAACACAGTGTTAAAGTAAGTCCTTTATGTCTAGCAGTTTCCAGCAATATCAACCTTTTGAACCCACCAACAATTTATTAATAAGTCAGCCCTGAGCCAAAGATTCCTAAAGACCAAAAGTTTCAGTCACAAAGTCTGTATACTTTCCCTTTAGACATATTTGATGTTATGATACTTATTCACATTTCCCAGAAAACATAAATGCAGTGCTATTTTAGGATTTAATATAAAAGAGAATGGGGAAAAAAATCAGAGCGTGTGACTATTGGGTCAAAGAGGACATGGGGCGGCAGAAGCAGGTATAACTGGATGACAATGGGTCAGCTGGGACTCAGTATTACAAGGAACAGAAGCTCAGCTCAGTCTGGCCTGAACAAGAGAAAGAAAGAGAAAAGGGGAGGGGTATAAACTGTGGGGCAACAAACAGCTGTGTTGTACAAGAGCTGTGAGAAGTGACAGCATAGAAGAAAGCCACCAGGGAGCAGATGGGGATGTTCCAGATAAAACAGCACAGCAATCGGATGCCCATGCTTACCTCTGCAGCTTTTAAAGCATCGTTGAAATGGTTACAGTCCATCACTATGAACATCATAGTCATGACCCTGAGACATCTAGGAAAGATTAAATTATGTTTGATTTACTAAGTCAGGGAAGCAGTTAATAGATGTTAGAAAGGTTTGTGTGTGTTTTAATAAATAACAGTGTTTTGAAAGGACTGGATCTAGCCATGTGTCTGACTGTGAAATGTTTTTAAAAGCTGTGTCTTAACTGTGCTTGGTTTATATCTTAACAAAGTCAGTTTCAGTTATAGATGAAGATATTTTTGCTTCTGTCTAGAATGCATACACAGCCACAGCTATCAACAGCACCAACTTCTGCACCTCCGCAAAGGATGCCTTTGTCATTCTCGTGGAGAATGCTTTGCGAGTGGCTGCCATCAACACGGTGGGGGATTTCATGTTATTCCTAGGCAAGGTAAGACCAAGCATTTTGTCTGAGACATACAGTAAATTTTTGTGGATATATATATATATTCTTTTATTTAAAAATATCTAGCTAAGTTATTAAAAGTAACTTAATATATAGCAAGCACTTACAAAGCCCTTAATATGTGTCGGGCATTGTTACAAGTACTTTACATGTATTGTATGCATGTAATCCTCACAATAAATTTGTAAGGTAAGTTCTATTATATTATCATTCTCATTTTACAGATGGGGAAACTGAGGCATGGGGAGGCTAAGTAGTTTGCATGTTTCTCCTTACAACTATAAAGAATTAGGAAACAGTTTGCATAGTGGTTAGGGGTACTGCATCTGGAGCCTAACTGCCTGGATTTAAATCCTGCCTCTGTCACCTACTGGCCGTGTGATTTGAGGCTGTTACATAATCATTCTGTGCCTCAGTTTGCTCATCTGTCAAGCTGGGATTTAGTGCCGAATTCCTAGGCTTGTGAGGATTAGATTGGTTAATGCATGTAGAGTATCTAGGACAGTGCTTGACACACTGTGAGTCCTTGGTGAATGTTATTTTTTGTTGTTGTTGCAGTATTATATATAAACTCCTTGAAAATAGAGCTGTTAGGGAATGAAACTTACACTTCACTTAGAAGTGTCTGAGAAGAGGCACTTTAGTCTATACCGTTAAAATCTGCAAAATAATAAATAACATCATGATTAGATTTCATTGTATCTGAATTTTAATCCATAAAGTACTCAGAAAATTTGAAAAAGTGAGAAAAGAAAAAGACTTATAATACTACCACTATAACCAAATGATTCTTATTTCTATATATTCCCTTCAAATGGTTTTTCATAGGCTTGGATTTCTATAGATAATAATCACATCATATGTACCTATTTGTCCTGCCCTGTTCACTTTACTTTATATCATATACATTTTCTATCTTGCTTTGATAATCTTCATAATTATTCATTATCACAATGGTAGATATTCTACCAAATGCTATTCTTAAACATTCTCTTACTAGTGAATACCTAGGTTACTCCAGCCACTATGCTTTTCAAATATGTTTGAAAAGAAAAAATATTTAGTATGGAGAAGCATAGCACTGTGTAGTTCGAAGTGCATAGGTTCTTAGCCAAATGTCTACTGAAAAGAAGTAAGAATAAAACTATATAGATAATTATTTTGAAAATTTATAATTAAATTTACACTATGACTCGAATTTTTTCTTGTTATGTTTTTACAGAAAAGGAATTTTTTTTCTTTTTTCTTTTTGAGACAGAGTCTCACTCTGTTGCCCGGGCTGTAGAGTGCCGTGGCGTCAGCCTAGCTCACAGCAACCTCAAACTCCTGGGCTCAAGCAATCCTTCTGCCTCACCCTCCCGAGTATCTGGGACTACAGGCATGTGCCACCATGCCTGGCTAACTTTTACTATATATTTTTAGTTGTCCAGCTACTTTCTTTCTATTTTTGGTAGAGACGTGGTCTCACTTTTGCTCAGGCTGGTCTCAAACTCCTGAGCTGTGACAGTCAGCCCACCTCGGCCTCCCAGAGTGCTGGGATTACAGGCATGAGCCACCACGCCCCGCCTATTTAAACATTTTTAAGTCTAAAATTTATTGATATTTGCCTCAATAAAGCTATCCTAAAAAACTCCCCAAATCTCAAGCATCTTTGCTTCTGTGTGAAATTATTTTACTTCCATTTTGTAATACCTTTTCTCACACTAATTATATCTTCCCGTTGACAGTTTATTTGACTTGGATTTTTAAAGTGAGAATGTGAATTATTACTTATAAATGCGATTTTATTGGCAAACAGAATCTTTTAAAATGCAGGTTCCATGGGGAAAGGGCATCATAAACGCAGGACTTATGATGGCAAAAAAAGAAAGAGAGGAAGGAAGGGAGGGAGGAACATTGCCAGGCATTGCATTAAATGCTTTCAGGATGCTTATTTTAACAATCGTGGGATGTATGTATTATCATGTCTCTTTTAAAGATGGGAAGACATGCTCAGAATGGTTAAATGAACTTGCTTAGAGCTTCTAAACTAAGTACTAATTCTGTAATTCAAATCTGCATCTTTCTGACTCCAAAGCTGACATTTGTTCCTTCCTGCTTCTCACAGCCTACCCTGGGTATGAAACTCTGCTACTCTATTCCCAATAATTTATCCTCTAGGAGTATCTGAACGTTTAAAATCCTTCATCCTGTTAGAAAAAAAAGTTTGAGCACAGTTCCCCAACATATTTACATGTATTTATTAATGATATATGTATAGCTGCTAATAATATATGTATTATAAAGCATATTGAAAAAGACATTTTAAATAGATGAGAAATATAAATAGAAGTCTCAGGTGATCCTGTTAAATATACACACCCTAGGGTGTGTACCCCACCACAGAGATTGCTGACATGTACAAGTGCTTCTTCAGATGTAGGATATGGACTTTATCAGTATCTGGGGTACTTTTCTAATGCACATTGCTGGGCTTTATCTCAAATCCAAGCAATCAGACTCTCTGGGGTTATGGCCCAGGAATCTGCATTCTTAGACTTTCTATAGTTTGAGAACCATTAATGTATCCCCTGCTTTTGAATAAGTACATGACACCCTTTCATTATATTTGGGAGTAATTATTACATATTTTGGACTTTTTTGGCTAGACATCACTAGTTCTTGAAGTTGTTTCATGCATGCCAATATCCAGCCTTCCATATCAGCAGCTTTTTGTCTCAGCATCTCGTTTGTTCAAGCCATACCTTCTTCTTATAATCTACTTTACCATTTCAAATGTGGTTTAACTTTTAATGGCATGGTGAGAGCATAAAGAACCTCAGCCCTCCAATAGGCTAGACATGCAGAATTTCAAGAGTATAAAAAATAACTCATTCTAAAATTGAAACCAGAAGAGTTGAAGAAAATGGATGTAATTAACCATCTGTGGAAATCACCCCAGAAAATAAGTTACTGTAAGAGAAGATTCTCAAAAAATGGTAGGAGTCTTCCAAAGCTTGGACAGACCCAGATTTGCTCCCCAAAAGCATCTGAGAGAAGGATCAATTTATAGCTTAACAAGTGTTTCATCTAATGCATTTTAGCTCCTGATTAAGATAATGGTGAATGAGAGATGCTTTGATGTTGATAACTATTGGGGGAAATGCAAAAGAAGAATTCTTAGTCTGCCTGTCCTCAGCACTAGACAGGGAAAGGCTGCCGTGCTTCTAGAAGACTCTTTCTTTTCCTTCATTTAAAGCCTGATGTTATAGTAGACCAAGGAAAGGGCTGGGTAAGAGTGTGTCTAGGATTCAGTATAACCGATTACTGCTGTGTATCAGGATCCAAGTATTTGCTGAGTTTTCATCTGGAAAGAGCACTGGAGTTGGCATCCTAAGACCACTATTTGGTATCTGTTCTTTTTCCTATTCTGTGGCGTTGGGCAGGCTGCCTAGCATCTCTGAGCATATTTCCCAATTTGTAAAAGGGGGATGATAATGTTTGCTATAAACCATTCGTAAGGTTATTGACAAGCTGAAATAAAATGTATTTAAAACAACATCGAAAAATTTAAAGTGCTGCATGTGAGATGATGAAGCATCAGAGAAAGTGGCTCTTGACAATAAGCAAGTTGGCTATTTCTTTTATTCTTTTAGCATAGATGTTTTTGGCAACCTCTTCACAGATAGTCCAAATCTAAACTTCATGGCAAATTATATTAAATTTACCACATATTCTTTGAGAAATAAAATATGAAACAGAAAAAGTTCTAAGAATAGAGATGTTTATTGCAGCATTATTTATATCTGAAAACAAAATATTAATAAATCTCCAACAGTAGAAGAATGGTTAAGTAAATTTTAAATCACCCATAAAATGAAATTATGTAGCTGAGTAAATATTTATGAAGCATTTATAATGACACTATAAATATTAATGAAAAGCTTTTAATGATTTGTTTATTTAAAACTATTTCATATATGTGAAAATGTTTAAGA
Source organism: Lepilemur ruficaudatus (assembly GCA_963574885.1). NCBI lineage: Eukaryota > Metazoa > Chordata > Mammalia > Primates > Lepilemuridae > Lepilemur > Lepilemur ruficaudatus. Next base: position 59,563 of record CAUYRT010014512.1, read on the forward strand.
AAAATGCATACCAATACCCCGAAATGTCAATAATTTTTTTCTGAGTGCTAAGAGTGTGTGTAATGTTTTTTCTAAAATCTGCATATATTTATCTTAAAAATTGCCACTGATTCTAAACAGGTTAAGTTTTAGAGAGCAGAGTAACTTTGGAAAACTGGATTATCTTTCATGTAAATCAGAATCATTTAAAGTATGATTTTTAAATTTATGTTATTAATATATGATATACATGTATAACTCTGTGTATATGGGAATATATGGCTTATACCTCCTCGTTTGAGATGGAATGGCCTTCTGCAACCATCATTTATAAATAGTAAAGAGAACTTTAGTAAGTCTGCAAATGATGAAGAAACAGTGGCTCTCTACAGTAGGATATTAAATGTGGTCTTTGTTCTTTCTGCTTCAGGTGCTGATAGTCTGCAGCACAGGTTTGGCTGGGATTATGCTGCTCAACTACCAGCAGGATTACACAGTATGGGTGCTGCCTCTGATCATCGTCTGCCTCTTTGCTTTCCTAGTCGCTCATTGCTTCCTGTCCATTTACGAAATGGTAGTGGATGTATTGTTCTTGTGTTTTGCCATTGATACAAAATACAATGACGGGAGCCCTGGCAGAGAATTCTATATGGATAAAGTGCTGATGGTAAGTACTTCACATGCCCTCTACTGCTTTAGGGATAAAAATACTAATAAAAATATCTTGCAAAACATTCTCTATATTTAATTCATGCTATACGCAACTGAGTAATTCCAAATGACACCAGTAGCACTCATTCATGAATGACGTTAATCTTGGGGAAGTCAGGAAAAAAGGCCTTCTTGGGACGTGGACGAGACCATTTCAGATCCACTTAGCTAGAGCAGTACTCATGAAGAGTCAGTCCTAAATTCACGCTATTCTCCCCTGCTGCCTCTCTCTCTCTCTCTGCAATTAGTTGGATTTGAATTGACTTTTTAAACCTGCCTTCTTACCCTTGAGTTGGAACAGTGGGCCACTGATGTTCTAAGTGCCTTTTCCCGAAATGGGGCTCAAAGACAAAAGGTCTTATTTCCCAGGTCCTTGTGCCTACCTGTCTTTTTTCATCCACCATCGTTCCAAAGGTTATTGCTGTCAACCCTAGTTAATCATATTAAATATGCTAGGCCAAACTGAAAGCATTTTGTAATGAATAGAGATAACAGACTCAAGACTGGTAGACTATATTGTTTTCTATTAATCAAGATCTGAACCTTTACACAGATATTATTTATATTCATATTTTGATAGTTATATAGCTTCTGCAACTTCCCTGTATTAGGACATCAATTTAAATGTTTTAAAAGTTTGAAAACCATGTTAAAATGGTTTAAGTACTATCATCACCAATGTTAAATGCTACCAAATTAAAGATGCTTTTTGATAGTAGTACTTTACTAGTAAGCTGAGAAATAGTCTTACCTCAAAAATGGATAATATTGAAGAGTAAACATTATATATTATAAGACAAGTCATTTTTCATGAGCATGTTTTATCCCGTTAAATCTAAAATAAGTATATTAATAAATAAGCTATTAATAGATTTTTTCAATAACAAAAATTCCAAATAATTTAGCTGACCTATTTGATATTGATCCTCTTTTTCTGAGAACATCAACCAACTTTTGGATATTTTCTTAATGTCTAGATTAACTCTGTTTATTTTCATAATGGAATTTGAGCAATACATCTCTTTTAAAGCATCTCTGATTAAAGCATTTAGAGGAAGAGTTTGTTTTTGTTTTTTAAGCCACTGATAAGTTTAGAATAAAGAACAGTTTTTCTCCTTTCAGTTTCTCTATAAGAATGGTGAGGATATTTAATGAAGAAGTACTTCATGAACTTTGACAAAATAGAAATGTTTCCTTTGAGGCATATTCTCATTTTAATGACTTCTAACCAAAATTCTGGTTGATACACCCTGTCTTCTTGCTTTATGAAGTAATGTCAAGGCCAAATAGACTTTTTTTTAAATAGCTTATTTATGGTTTGGTAAAAAACAGTATTTTGTGCTTAGCAATGTCAGTGCTTTCTCTTACCTTCTAGGGTTATTTTAAAGTGGAGGCTTATAGATTAACATGTTCTTGTTTCATTTAACCTTGATATGGAGAAAACAAAACAACATTCTAAGTGTGGGAAAATAGTCTCTTAATAATGTTAGGTATTTTCTCTTCCAGATAGAACTAACATTATCTCTTGGAGCCTTAGTGAAATTGTCACAGAGAATGGATGGAAAGAAGATTTTTTTTTTTTTATCGATGGATCACAATCCATTCCTATAAATTTAGCAGCTCTTATGTGTGATACCAAATATTATTGATTGCTATGTTTTTAGGCCATCCATTTACCAAGATGGAGTCAAAACTGTCAATGTTCTTTAGGATTCATCTATTAACTGAAATCTGAAAGGACCTAAGAATTTATGCAATATGGTCCCTATTTTGCAGGAATTTGTGGAAAACAGTAGGAAAGCAATGAAAGAAGCTGGTAAGGGAGGCGCTGCTGATGCCAGAGAGCTAAAGCCGATGGTAGGTGGAGATGAGGAGGTGGCTGCCCTCCAAGAATTTCACTTTCACTTCCTCTCTCTCTCTGTCTTCACTGACTGCACTTCTTCAGGAGAAGCTTTTGTTATCTGTATCACGCAGGACATGCTGCTCTTTCTGTTTGTGTGCTTACCCATCACTTGGATGGCAGAATTCTTGTCGCAACTGAGACCACCTTCTGTAAAAGTAAGCTGAAAGGAACAGCTTCCTCGTCAGTGCTCATGGGGGCTGGGGGATGACAGTTTTGTCTCTTAGGTATAAAAACTGATATTTCTCCTGTTTTCTTTCTGACTGTCAGTGTTTAATCAGACTGAACATACGGGTGTACGCTGGAACTGACGGTTTGATTTTTATCATTTTGGATGGTGATAATAGCGATTCCTTTCAACTTGCTAAAACTCACATTCTCCCCGTTTTAAAATATTGTTCTGTTTACATTGCTGTCTTTTCCCCTTTGCTGACTTTTTCTTCTGTTGCCTATATTGTACTTTCTTTGTTTCTTAAAGCTATTTTTCAGTAGCAAACAGGCTGTTTCCATCAGCACCCACATTCGCACTCAGTAAGACAGCCTAGTCTTCCCCCAGCTTAATTGTGAGAAGGATAAATTATCTCTGGTCAGTGGTTTTACATATAGAGAGGCAGATGTATCTCCCTACTCTGCTTTCATTTGAATAAAGCAACTTAATCAGCCCAAGAGAATCTTGAGTTGCTTTTCCCATAGATATTCTCACTGCAGCATAGCAACAGACGCCTCGAGCATATATTGGCCTAATTACTTCCTTATTTTACAAATGTATTGTTTTTTAAATAGCATGCTTATTTCCAAAATATTATATAATTGCCTACATCCTTAAACAATTAATTTTAAACAACGTGCCCCCTGATTGCATATAATGCCCACAAGTGTGAGGTGAGGACTTTCCTTTCTTTCTTCCTTACACTTTAATAAAATGGTTTGATTTATAAGTTTTCAACTTAAGAAATATATGCTATAAAACAAGCTCACTTAAATATATAAGAGCAAAGGAAATAGGTTCATTTATAGGGGGAGGCAGGGTGGCTGTACGTATATACTCAATAATTACATATTCAACCTAAATTAAAGCCTCAGCAGAATGTTTAGATATAAACTCTTTCTTCTGGTAGTGCCTATTGTGGTGTTGCTCTTAACAACATGAATAGTTATAAAGTCAGACTTAAATGTTTAGATTCCCAAAGCACAGATCACTCTAATCACAAGTACAGGAATGTAGAATATCCACAGAGCTCTTTATTGTAAGTGTGCATCACACAGAAGTGGATTGCGTGGGTACACGGGAGCTCACTAGCAATCTCCCCAGCCACGGTCCGTACCTGCCCATGTCCCCCCTCCTTTCTGTGTCCCTCTTACTTCGCATAGGCTAAGGAGGGCAGCAGTGAAGATTCTGCCAACCCAACGGTAACATGGAGAAAGGAGGAAGGCTTTCTTCTACGTTTGGTTGTAATTGTTCAGGAAATAAAGGTTCCAAGCCTGAAATGTAAAAGCACATATGAAATCTTAAAATATAAACCAGCCTTTCCCCTCCTTTCTGTCTTTGCAGTAATTGAAGCTTCCATTAAATCATTCTTCAGTAATAAGCATTTAAGGAAAGGTCATGGTGGTACACATGTTTAGTCCCAGCTACTTGGGAAGTTGAGGCAAGAGAATCGCCTGAGCCCAGGAGTTTGAGGTTACAGTGAGCTGTGATCATGCCACTGCACTCCAGCCTGGGCAACAGAACGAGACCCTGTCTCTTTAAAATATATATATATTTAAAAAAAAAAAAAAAGAAAGGAAAGGGAGAAATATTTGAAGATTGAAAACTAGCTAATTTGGCCATGAATTGGTATTTATTCCCATAGTATTCTTCAGTGAATGATAGATGAATTGTGGTGGACCAGAATACAAGTATACCTACTTTATCTAAACCCCTAACCTATAGGTAATAATCCTAGGGGAATTGCCCAGTTATACGGTATTCTACCAGAAGCCAAAAATTTTAGAGTTTTTTCCTAATAGTATTTTCAGTTTTAAACTATTGTCACTTACCTCAAACAATTCATTAAAATTTTCATTTAGTTTTTGTTTTCATTTTATGTTGTTCATCAGTTCATCGCTTGCAGATTAATGGCAAAAACCCTCTGCTTTGTCCCAAAATACATCTTTTATGTGCATTGTTCTTCTGGTACTTTGGACATTGTAGCATCGGGTCCCTAAGACTGGTGTTTTAAAGGGTTAAAAAATTCCCCCAAAGGCAAGTGTGAAGTGTTGCTCACAGAGTAGTTTTCCTTTGAAGCCCATCAATACCTTATCTTCCTCATCTCTCTTTTACCGTGTGCATGATTAGAGTTGGCCCCTCCTACCACCATCCCTCCTATGTGTTTTTAAACAAGTATCTGGGAAATCCCCTCCCCTCCCAAAGTTTGGATATTAGTAGACTTCAGAATTGCTTATTTGTATTTGCTTCTTTTAATTCACATAGGTTGAAAGTTTTGTAAGAGAGCATCATGCCTGTTTTGCAGTATCTCTGGAAACATTGCTGCTGTTTGAATTCACTGTCTTCCTCCTTAATGGGATATTTTAATTTAGGGATTATTTTTAGCCTATAAAAAAATGAGGTTTTAAATTTTCCTTTTGACATGGGATCATTGAATGAAATATGAGAACTTCCAGTTTTGTTCTTGAGCCTTTTCTTGAGAGAGCCTCACTGGTTAAGGAAACTTTAAAGATTTATGAGTTCTTTCTGTAACTCTTTGAAAGTGATTTTAGAAAAATTTACCAAAGGTGATGAAGAGGTTTACGAAAGAGATTTTCTGGCTGTCTACTTGCTAACTTACAGAGGAAAGGGAGGGGAAAACCTGGGTACTGTGGGAACGGGGGCTAGAGAAGTGTGCTTTGCGTATCTCAAAGATGATCCTGAAGGAAGCGTGACTTGCAACACTCAGTGAGAATTTCAGCCTCGGGAATATGGGTTCAGGGGAGAAGGATTCTCAATCCATTTGCCCTGTTGCTGTTTGTGACCATGTGTAACATCATTTGTAACATCATTCATGATCTTCTTTTAATGGTAATTGTCTAAGATTATACTCTGTATGACTTTGTTTTCTAGGCTTCTGGAGCAAGTTCTGCTTGAACCTAGCCGACGGTTATGGAACCCATTGACATTCCAAAACAATATATACACATAACTATGTATTTGTGTGTGTGGGTGTGTGTATATATGTATATGTATGTGTGTATATATATGTATATGTATATACACACACACACATAATCAGCCAAAATCAGAGAAAAGGAACAGGGATTTAATACCTTTTTTATGCTTATTTTTGTCAAACATGTACTCCTTTCATACGGGTGGCTTTTACAAGGCAACTTCCGTCATTTAATGTTTTCAATTGTAATTGTCTTAATGGATATGTTAAGATTCATATCTGATTAACATTTTTAATGACTTAGAGGAGATTTTAACTTTAGTTATTTAAATTAGATAAAATTATTGTACCAAATTCTCTGTCTAAAGTTTATTCAGGGGTGATTTCCCTGATGTGTGTGTAAAATCAAGATCTTATTTTACTGATGCATACGTCCTAGTGGGTCAAGACTAGGCATGTGCTTTCAGGAAAATAAGGAATTACTCCAATCACTCTCCCCCAATCAAAAAAGCCATGTCATTTTACTTTTAGAAACATACAAGTGGGTCCAATATGGGAATTTTCATAATAGTTCATACATTTGTCAGCCAACATTAAAAGGTAACCAACTCCTCAGGTATTTGTAGTTTACCCTAATGCTTCTTTAAAAGAAAAGTAAGTAAAAAAAAACAAAAGGGTAGATAATCTTTCTTATGCAAACTTTTTTCTTATATTTTTGTCTTTCTTTTCTTTTTGACTTCAGTAGCATCCTCCACACATTTGTGTGCCTGATTTGAAAGGAAGCTGGGGCACCCAGCGAGTTTAGCCTTTAAGTTTCTGTGTATTGATTTGCAGATTAAGTAATGCTGGGAGGAATAAAGAAGGGACAGAAACATGGAAGGTAAAGCATTGAAAATTCCGGTGCTTGCGCTTCTGCTTCAGAGGAACGTCAGAGGCTTAAGGTTAAATGGCCATTTTATGTAAATGCTTGCTATAGAGTCTGAAAACACACTGGCAGGTGCTCCTCTCCTTGGCAATTCATTGAGTATCCAGAGTTCTACAATGTTTAACTGAAGAATTGGTTAATGTTTTGATCCTCCAGTGCGAATGTTCTTTTTGTTTGGGGGTGGGTTTGGGGTTTGTTTGGTTTTGTTTTGCTTTTGTTTGTTTTTTTATTCCTGAAGCTTACCAGATATGAATGGCTAATGTTCCATTGTTCTGCTTATTGTAATGGTGAATGCTTTAAGAAAAAAAAAGTGTAAATTTGCTAAGAATAATTCATGATCTGTTTATGCGATAACTCCTTTTTGTTACAATTTTTTTAAAAAAAGCTATTTTTGTTAATGTAAAGTAAATATTTCAGAGCAAATTTTTTAAACTTATTGCACTAAATACAGGCTCTGTACAAAAATAATAATAAAAAAAAAGCCTCAGCATTTTATCATTCCATGGAAGGAGAATCTTTTGAAAGAAAGCATTGCCTCCTACCAGAATTAGACAGTGTGAATTAGACCAGTATTATGGAAATGCATACAATTACTGTCACTAGGGCTTAATAAGCAGCTGTTTGCTAATGTGCTTCCTTTCAAAGGGTTGGACCTTTAAATTGCTGCAAAAGGTAAATTGTATTTTTTTTTTTAAATATTGGTGTTCTTTAGCTAGGCTAAAATTTGCTAATTGCCTTGATTTCTTTTCAAAGTTCATGTGATATTTCTGATTTTTCAGAATATTTGCAATAAGAGTCTGGATTTTAAAAAGAAAAACTACAATTAAGAGCTCATGTCTTAGCAAGATCTGGGAAACCAACATTATGAGAGTAGCTATTTTGAAACAATAATTCTCCAGAAGTTAACATCTAACATCTAGTGTCGCCAAACAGTATCACTGTACTCTTTTATATCATTTGAGATGGAATAAATATAATTATGTAACTAACAATTGTCCAAATAGGTGAGAGAGCAAATCATGTAAGAAAATTCAGAATACCATCTGTTTCATAGCCACACAGATACTGGACATTCAGAAACATTGGGAACTAAATTTAGAATTGGCAAAAGTGTAGAAGATGGGTATCAAAAGAGAAGACATTCCAGGAGCTAGCTATCTTAGATGTCCCTCCAAAGTGACCTGACGGAAGTCTTGAACTTGGAAATTAGGTTCTACTCACTTGGACATCCCTGCACCATGGACTCTTGCTGCTCCCTGTTCCATATGCTCGCAATCTCAGCTATTTGGAAGCCACCAGGAATGCTTTCTAATTATCATTTGCAACTAGAACTGTAATCAGAAAGAAATTTTGTATTTTTGTATAACTTGATTGTGTGCCATTTTATATAACAGGTCCTGTTTTACAAATAAATTTTGTTTTACTAACACTGTGTTTAGAAATTATGATCTATGTGTAACCATGTCATTTGAGTTCCAAATTAATTGCCAGGCTGTTTCCCCTAAGTAAATTCATGTGCCATATAGATGTATGCAAATATGCATATATATTACACAGGCACACACAGATATTTGATACATGGAATATCACTCTTATGTGAGCTTTATTCCTTGATTATTTTGGTAAGCCTTATAGAGGCTTCTAAGCAATATTTAAATGTGTTGAGGTTATGTTTGGATGTTCCTGCTGCCTCTTCCATTCATTCTGAGTCATTCTTCAGCTAGCTATGGGCTGCCTTACTGCTATTTGCTCACTGCTTCCATCTCCTGCCCAAGTGAGAAGAATAGATGAAGAACAAAAATTATCTTTGAAATGTGGATACATGACTAATTTTTTAAACCATTAATTCTGTGTTGTGATTTTTGGCCTTTTTCTGTAGTGGATCTTCAAAACTAAATTCAGGACTCATATTTCTAACGTTATAGTCAAGGTCTTTTATTGCAAATGGTAGTGGTGGTGACCAGAGAGTCATGGTTTCTGCCATCAGATGATTAAGGCTCTAGTGCAAAATTTAGACCTTCTGGGCTCCTGCCTCAAGAATAAGCTCTGCCATAATGGAATATGGAAGAGAAAAGGTTATATTTCAATGTAAATACAAGACACCCATCTTCTATGAGAGGCTTACCAGTAAGATGGTAATAAAACGTTAACAGTTTAGCTAGGGCACTGAGATTGTATAATCCTTGCATGGATGAGCAGAGCTCAAAGCTGGTTGTTCCTTTAAACCATTTAATGCAATGACTAATGTTTGGGATTAAGCTTTTATCCTATCCTATAGGATAATTAAGTCCTAAGTCATTGCAACTCAAGTAGCTTAACTGTGTATTGGTCCCCAAACTTTTTCCATAATGGTTAAGGAGGAGGCACTTAAGTGAGTCTATTTAAAAATTATGCTAGAAGTAAGTTTTTCCTTTACTGCATTACTCTTATTTTTTATTTTTTTTCGGTGAAGGGCATTAAGCTGCTGATCATAATCTCTTCCCAATACTGCTGATCTTGGTATCTGCCAAGGGCTCCCTTGCCTTGCCAGACAGTTTTAGGATTTCACCCCAGTAGGGGGTGTTCAGGAGTTGACCCCTTTATTCTGGACCTGAGCTACTTTAACCCCAAGTAATACCTCTTTCATCCCTCTTCTTCAAGATAACTATAGGAACTGCAGGCACCAAATACTTGTAAGGCCACATCAGTATCCCTGAGACTTCAACCATTTCCATCATGCACTATCACCAGCTACTAAAGGCCATTTAAAGAGATTCCCCAGCCTACAAAGTAGAAACCTGGGATCAGTTCCAAAACCAGAGCTGCCAGTAATGGTGACTTGAACACTTTATTTTGTTCTTGATCAGTAGCCTTCTCATTTAAATGGGACTTTCCAATAGCCTTAATATAGCCTCTGAGAAGTTTCCTCCAGAAAGGTCTTTAAGCTTTCTCTTTTCAATAAGTAAGTTCCTTGCTGCGTTTCTACTGCTACTTAAAATCCTCAGAGTCTGGAGGTTTATCAGTGCACCTGCCACAGTTAATTTCTGTATTTTCATACATTCCATCTGACAGATAGGAGTGCACTATAACGGCTTGCCTAGAGTTGTTAAGAAGCGGTCTGTGAATATACGTTGGAAAATTGTGGGTCCATAAGTAAATGCATAAAGCAGAGATTTGTGTCTTCTATATTCACAGCATAGAATGCTTTTTGCTTTAAATGCATATTCATGTTTTTTTTTTTGTACTAAGGAATGCATGTTAGCCCTTTTGAAAGTGGGCTGTGTTCATACACAGTGACTGCTTTTGGAATTAACTCATCTTTGTCTATTGGCACATAACCCAGATTTTTAAAAAGCAGGACCCTTGAGTGTGCCAAGAGAAAATCTAAAGCTAACAGACTTAAAAAACAAAGCTAAACATGTTGTATATACTTATAAATTTAAAATAGCATACTTTCTCATTCAAATTTCATAAATTTGAGCCAAACACTTGGACTCCATATTTTAATTTAAGAGGGCAATTTTAATACAAGATTTAAATCTTTGAAAATATCTTTCTTATGAGAAACTTCGAAACAGAGTTTTTAAACTTGCGAATTTCTATGGAAAACTTCTCTTTTCTATAGAAATCCTGTACTGCCCTTTCGTCCTTACCATCTTGATTTTTTTAAGTGTAAAAAAGACAAATGATTTAGTTTCAATATTGCATGAACAGTTGCCACTTTTGTAAATTATATGGACAGAAGTAGTTTGTTATTTTCTAAGGAAATTCATTAGTAAATTTGTGAAAAAGTTCTGAAATTGTTAGGGACCAAAATATTAGGCTATTCCTTCAGTTTTGATACGAAGTTTTACAACTTACGTATTTCCTCCAGGCCAGGGAGCTCAGAATAATAAGGTTTTTATTCGTGGTCTAGTCAAGATCTAATTGAACATGAAAACATTGTAACTTACAAATGTTTCAGAAGTTTTTCACTTTTATTTGCTAATACCCAAATTTAATATTTGATATTCAAAAGCAGGTTCTTTTGAGGGGGCCGTGGGTCCTTTTGAGCTTATGAAAGCTATGGACTATCCTTCTCCCAAATGCACATAGTACATCTATGAATATTTAAAATATTTAAAATGATCATAGAATTTCAGGGCCCTGAGACTGCCAGCTCCCACCTGACTACCAGCTCAGAGGCTAGTGAACACAAGTCTAAAGCCTGCTCTAAAGTTGTTTTGATAATGTTTTTTGAAATGAGGAAGTGATTGGGCCTCCACTAAAGATACTTTGGAGATGATACTTAACCACCACTGGCCTGGAATCATTTTTATAACTTGAAGACTTTGTATAATTTAGTACCAGGTTAGGAAATAGAGACCACACTAATATAAACAAATAGCAAGATGGTCAACACTGAATCTTCACAACAGTAAGATTTCTTTCCTTGGAAGTAGGAGGGTGTGTACGTCCGGGGGGGGGGGATTTTTGGCAAGGTACCAAATTATTTGCAATCGACCAAAAAATCCAAGAGGAAATGAATAGGGGATCCTTGTAATTATCCATCTAGGAAACACTTGATTGTTTTTATTGTAGAGCAGATAGGACATTATGTGGCATAGTGTTATCCGTATATCACTGTCTTGAGATATATGTGTCAACATGACTAAGAACAGATTAAGATGATGGTAAATGAACAAAACTCAAGTGTAGTCCAGAGTTAGCAACAACAAAAAAAATTTAGTAGAAAATTGGAGGAGCTGAGGCTGGGGGTAGAAATGCAAAAGGTGTTTTTTTCTCCCTGCATAAATCAGGGAGGTGTTTCCCGTTTTGAGTGTTTTTCAGTCACTCCCTAGAGCAGCTTTGGGCCACTCTGCCAATAGGACTACATCCCCAACCTCCTATACTTTCTTCTTTAGGGAAGCAAATGGATTTACCTTACTACTAGGTAAGGGTGCTGCATCTAACATGGAAAACTCTCTGGGCCCTTGAAAAAGCAGGCAGAAATCCTTAAAGGAGTTTGAAGTTCTTTTAAGATTGAATTCCAGTGATCATGACTGATAGTCACACATCAAACCATTGCCTACATTTTCAGGCTGAAGAAAGTGGAAATCTCATAACTGGCTGGTGAAGAAAGGAGAAAAGTCAGCTCCCTACCCCACCACACACCCCCAGAAGAGCCTTAATGAACCTTCCACAGTAGTAAATGGAAAGACCACTGGTGGAAATTTCCATATCAAGTAGAAAAGGGCTTAAGTCCAGTGTAAGTATCTACATTTGGTACGTCCTTTTGTCATAGAAGTGTATGACTTAAAGGGAATGTTCTGACCCTCATGTATGAATCTCATCTACCCATCGTTCAGCCAGGAATATAATTTGTGTTTGTTGTTTGAGGACTATGTATTAAATCATTCCTTGTGAACAAAAGTTTTAACGATTGAAAAGAAGACTTGGGGAATAATTGGGCAGGTTAGAATGGGTCCCAGTGACCATTCTAACTGACCACTGGAAGATATGAGCAAATTCTTCATGTATCATGCTGACGGTTAGATCAGGACTTTTTTCCATAAATTGTATTAGATACCACACAGGAATGTGGCAGTAATAGGACAGCTTTGGAGGCTGGTGATTTGAGACAGACTATTAAGTAGATTTTTCCCATTCTTTAGGTTCAAGTAGTCTGTGCTCAGAACTTCTGGAACCCTCTTGTTTTTGCTAGTTTTGATTTCCAGAGATAATCACATAGGGATAGGTACCTTCCGTCCTTGTTGCCTTAGTGCTGCTAGATTGTGTTGTGTTTTTAAGGTTTTCTGATCTCTTTCCTGCATAAGGGTACTGAGAGCTCCATAACAAACAGAGGTTTCAATTATAGTCTCAGAATATTCTTGACCACGGAATGCACTTCTAATAGATCTTACACCTAATGAAGTAAGTTCAGAGGTTTGTTAGCTGATTCAATTACTGGAGGAAAAACCTTACAACTAACAAAAAGGTGAGAAGAAAAGTGTGAAGGGCATCCAACAAAATGACAGGGGCTCTGAAAAACAACCAAAGACAAAAGCATATCTTCTGAAGACCAAAGGTCCAACTTTACTTAGTGGCTGGCACAGCCTTTCTGAACTCGTTGGGTTTAGAATAGAGCTCCTAGAACAAGGCAGCCAAATTTAAAGATCAGTCAGTACAACAGGGACCTGCTGTTGCTCTCTCAGGCACTGAGTCTTCACCTCCAGTGTCAAGCCCAGCCCGGTGGATGGGGCGATAGGGACGGGAAACACACGTCAGTGAGTCTTGATTTCTCACTGCTGTGTAATCCAGCATGAGAATTATGTTGAGGTGCCATGTATTTCTCAATCTGATGCCTTTTTGTATTTTATTTTATTTTATTGCCATTCCATCCTATTTCATAGTGCCAAAATGAATTTTTGGTATCTTGTCTTTGTCTTTTACAAACTGGAGGATCACAGTTAAGCCTTCCGTGAATTCCATAGTTTGGGATCATTTTCCTTACCATTATTTTGGGTTTTTGTTTGTTATTACAGTGTCACTACACTGTATTCATGTGGGGAAACAAACATGTAGGTGCTTGAACTTGCCCCACAGACACAGTTGTAGCCCTAGTATTTGTGACTGTCATTATTGACACAGTGCAGACTTTACAGACGGAGCATTATGCTCTCAAAGGACTTTAAAAATATGTATATTAAGCAATTAACTTTCTGGAGTTATCAAATCTTGCTGGGAAATTAACTTCCAAGAGCTCTGAATTGGATGGAATTCCATCTGGCTTCAGAGTACAATGAGCCTATATGAAATGGAGCTTTTGAAATGTTTTTCTTGTGCAGAAATATGAACTAGAAAAAAAAAAGTGCTGATCTAATGCTAAGTTTTCTCTGTGTACTGACTCAGTTGCCAGAATTATAATGAAAACTGTATTTTAGTCTAACAAATGTATAGAATTTTTTATGTAATAAATAAAATTTTGTAGGAAAGAATGTTATTGTCTACTGTGTCGTAACACTTTCCCATGCCCAGGGTGGTGACGGATAGAATCATGGGCAACATCTGGATTTCAAAGTAGGTCAGTGTGCTGCAAGGGTGCCCTAGAATTTCCCAGCTATCCCTTTCTGTCTCTCAGCATGTTCCAGGGTCCTTGGAGTATGAAATATAAATATGCTTAAACCAATTTCTGAAGCACAGAGTTCGTCCACTGCCCAGCCTGGCTTCATAGCTGGAGACTGAGTTTCCTTGTGAATGTGAAGGTTGCAGCTGACTTCAATCATCAGGCAGACTAGAAAAGCCTCCGTTAGACAACATCTGTCATGGAAAACATGCATTGTGCCTGGTACAGTGCCCTGCACATGAATGGAAGCCTGGATCTGTACTGAGTTAGTGGGTTTTTTTAATAGTAGAAATGAGGTCTTGCTATGTTGTCCAGGGTGGTCTCAAACTCCTGTCCTCAAGCAATCCTCCTACCTCATCCTCCCAAAGTGCTGGGATTACAGGTGTGAACCACCATGCCCCCCTGAATTTGTACATTTGTGAAACTGCCTTCATTTAGGCAGTAGCTGTGCCCCATTAAAATTGGGAAAAATCAAGCTTTTAAAAAACCAATTATTTTAAGTAATATTAGGGACTAAGGAAGGGATGTTCTTAAGTGGAAGGCCTTTTGCAATACGCATAAACCTCTCCTAATTTGTTTTGTAATTTTGGATTTTTCTTGCAAGGCTGCTCTATAAACTGCAAATGTGAGTAATGCTCAGATGATAGTTTTGATTGTTTATACCATCCTGCCAAAAGAAGTTGTTAAACAACATTTGTGGGGTGACCTTAAACACTAGAGATATTTGGGATACTGAAGAATATTAACCATTCTGAACTGAATCATTCTTTTTTGAGTGGTTCTGATGCAGATGTACATCATTTCTGTCATATAGACCACCTAGTAATTAAAGAGCCCATGAAAAGCCTCACATCTTCAGAAGGGTACCTGAAAGTCTTTTCTCTCTGTTTGGCTATGGAAAGTATTTAACTCTGTATTTAACCTCAAATTTTAGAAAATAAAAAAAATCTAGAGGATTCTTTCAGGAGACACAATACTTATGCACCCCAGCATTGTAAGTAGTGATTAAAATTTGAGCTGCTTCAAATAGCTGTATAGCTCAGAGCTCTGGAAGATGTTGAAAGGTTCAGAAAGAAGCCGGTATCCCAGGAGGCTCTTTGGCTTCGTGTTTTTGATCAGGTGCTGCGGGACTCACCCACAAATTCGTGCCTTTACGCATTGTTTTACCAGTTGTGGCGAGTAGTAGTGAAAGTAAGAAATGCTTTGTGCCTTGTTGACTGTCCAGATTCTGAGAAAATAACTTCAGAAGATTCGCCTAGGTTAAATTTAGGATTCCAGAAAGAGTAAAGCTAAGCTACTAGACCATTTCATGGGCTTATCACTAATTTCAACAGACATCTTAAAGCTCTCTAGGTACAAGCTCCCTGGCCAGGTCTGTCAGCCTGGAGAGGCAGCAGTAGTGAGGAATTGCCTTCAAGGCAAAACAAAGAGGCTTTCAGTCAACCTCTCCCTGCATCCTGTAACCTCACACTGGGAGACGATATTAGGTATTTGTGGTTGGTCTATTCTCTCCATCTTTCAGAAAGTATTCTCGCAGCTTACAACAAAATAAAACAATTTTAACAAAAACCTTTTTAAATAGAGAGGCAAGGAAAAATTGAGAAAAGGAGATTAGTTATATAAGAAGTCCTAGGCTAGGCATAAGACTGAACACCAAGCTTTTCCGTCTGGGAAAGAGGAGATCAAAAAAGGTATATAGATGATTTTTGGTTTTTGGTGTATTTTGGTTTTTATTTATTTGTTTTTTTGAGACAGGGTATTGCTCTGCCACAGTGGCATGATCATAGCTCACTGCAACCTTGAATTCCTAGGCTCAAGCAATCCTCCCTCCTCAGCCTCCCAAGTAGCAAGGACTATAGGTGTGCATCACCATCCCCAGCTAATTTTTTTTTTTTTTTGGTAAAGATGGGGAGTCTCACTATGTTGCCTAGGCTGGCCTCGACTGATCCTCCCACCCCAGCCTCCCAAAGTGCTGGGATTACAGGTGTGTGCCACCATGCCCAGTCTCATAGTTTTGATGTTAAATAAAAGGAAGCATAAGGCCGGGTGCGGTGGCTCATGCCTGTAATCCTAGCACTCTCGGAGGCCGAGGCAGGCAGATTGCTCAAGGTCAGGAGTTCGAAACCAGCCTGAGCAAGAGCGAGACCTCGTCTCTACTATAAATAGAAAGAAATTAATTGGCCAACTAAAAAAATATATATATAGAAAAAATTAGCCAGGCA
>CAUYRT010014514.1:0-52045 GCA_963574885.1 Lepilemur ruficaudatus
TTGTACAGAAAGTTCTATTACACTATAATTTACTAGATTATAACTAACTGAAGATACTTCTGGATCCACCTCAAGTCTAGGAGAAACTATTTCCACTTTAGAATAAGCTATTTCTTTTGGAGGAGAGGGGCATGCTTGAAATGTAGTTGGGGATGGGAATTAAGGGTCTCAATAGGGAGAAAGAAATGTTCTAAAACTGATTTGTGTGAATAGCTGTACAACTTGGTAAATTTACTAATAATCATTTAATTGTACACTTAAAATGGATTAATTGCATGGTATGTAAATTATACTTCAATAAAGTTGTTTAAAAACAAAACAAAACAAAAAAAGAATAAGCTATTTCAATTATTTCTCAATTAGAAGTCTTTGTTATTAAATATTACACTTAAAAGATTATTATATGCTTTATAATCACCTGGGTTCTCTGGTGGAAGTTCTGTGTTTTAAAAATGGGAAGTATCATTTATAATAAGATTCATTTTGCTATGGAAATTAAAGTATATACAATCAGTTTTAGCAAAACTTTATTAGTAGCAAGTTAAAAAACTTTGTTCATTATCACTAACATTTTTGCATACAGTCTCATTTAATGAGTGTCATTATGTTTCAGATATTATCCATAAAAGGAAATATTTGTATCATTGAATAATTTTGATAAGAATAATACTGGCAAAATACAGATGAAGACAATAGTGAAAAAAATGAGATTTATTACAAAGATAAATTATATTCACATATTCCTGTTTTAATATATATGTATTCATAAACCTTTGTTGTATATATGCTATTTTATAAACTGTTTTATGTTTTTCCACATTTTCATGAAATATATGCTCTCAATTTAATTTCAATGTTTATATAGTATATATTTAATATATTTAATATAATTTAATCTATTTTACTAGCAAATTCCCTTTTAGAGCATTTTCCTTTCCCCACTTAGCTATATACCTTCTCACCATTCCAATGTAAATGGAAGGCATGTTCAATGAAAAGTCAACATGCGAAACAACCAGAGAGTATTTTTATAACATCCTATGATTAGTATTTTCCCTCCTTTTATTTTCAACTTATCTGTCTTTAGTTTTAATGTATGACACAACATATTGAAGGTCTTTCTCTCTCCACTCAGATAATCCCTCCCTCTTCATTAGAATGTTGATTTATGTTTATCAAAAGTACTGAAAACCATAGACGTAGGTTAATTACTATTTTGCCATTTGTGTTCTTTTATCCCCATCAATTATTTTCTCCTGTCTTCATAGTTTTTTACCTTTGGATTATTGGCTATTTTGGCATTTATTTTTATTTTTAATATTGAATTTTGTTTGGGGCGGGGCTATCCTGTTTCAAGACCTCCATCCTAGTGGTTTCTCTAGTGGTTACAATTAGTACTCTTACTTTATTATGATCTAGATTTCATGTCATACTACTTCATACATAATATAAGAGCTTTACAACACCAAATTCCATTTAGCACCAATAATACATTATGATTTTGTGATAATATATTTTACTTCTTCATGTATTATAAACTGCAAAATAAATTAGTTTTAATTGAGTATTCCATTGTTAAAGAAACTAAAGCAAAGAAAAACTTATTTTGTTGTTCTCCACATATTTACCATTTTCAAAGCATTTTATTTCTTCTAATAGGTCTGTCTTTCTGATATTTCTCTATAGACTGTTGAATTTACTTTGGATTTTGTTCATGTGAAATTGTCTTTATTATCATCACTTTTTCACCATTTTTTTGGAAATAACTTCAAATTTTCAGAAAAGTTGCAAGAATAATAATTACACAAAGAACGTTTCTATCCTTTTTACCCACATTTATGGCTAATACTGTATTCCATTATCACTTATGCTCTCCCCATGTGAAAGAAAGTTGTAAGTTGTATCATGGATCTTTACTATTAAATCCTTCAGAGTGCATTTACCTATGATAAGAGCGTTATCTTCTATAAACACAACAGAGTTATCCATCTCAGTAAGAAGAGCATTGTTGACATACTTTTATTGTCTGTCACTTAATTACATTGAACTCAGATAATGTGAACTAGGTGACACTAAGTTTTACATTTAAAGAACTGTTTTATGGCCTAATGGAGTCAATTTATATAATTTTAATGTATGTGTGAAAGATATAAATATATATTCTCTCATTGTATACAAGCTTCCATATATGTATATGATAGCCACCATTTTCTTGTGGTTTTTGAATCTTGTGTGTCTTTATTTTTAATTTGTCTGATCTATTAGTTATTAAGAGAACTGTGTAACAATATTTCACTAAAATAGTTAATTTCTATTTCTAATTTTATTAAATTGTGTTTTACATATTTTGTAGCCATGTTACTAGTTATCAGCAAGTTTAGAATGCATGCGTCTTTCTGATTAATTGAATATATTTTATCAATATGTGTGGTAAGCATGTCCATTTTTACCTTTAAGCTTTGTTCTTAAATACAGCTATTGATATAACTTTCAATATAACTATTATATTAATTAATACAATTACCATATAACATATCATATGGTTTTTGTGTAGTGTTTCCCTGGTGTATTTTTATCCTTTGACTCTTAATATTTCTGCATCCTTATGTTTTCAGGGGTTTTATTTTAATTTTCATATGGTATCTTTTTACAGCTTTTGTCATTTAACTAGTATTTGATCTATTGATATATTGTGATTATTGGTAAATTTGGATTCACTTCCATTATCTTATTTTTTCCTATTGTCTTGATTTTCATGTGCTTAGACTTGCAAAGAGTCACCTTCATTCATATCACACATATTCTATTGTGTACATGTACAATATGGTTAATTGGGGAAGGTTAAATACAGAGAAGTTGAAAAGTACAAAACTGTCTCTAAGAGGTCTGGACTGAGAGAATTAGGAGAATAACATTTTATTTTCTATCAGGAGTCTTCTGCAGACTTGCTGGAGGCTGTTGAAGATCCCAAGCTACCAATTTTCATGTTTTCAGCAAACATTTAGAAATATATGTGCACACAATTAGAAATAATATTTCAGTGAAAATATTATGGTTTTTATTCCCTTATATTCTTGAAATTGTTCACTATTACAATACTCAGTGATATATATGTTTAGAAAATGCATTGTTTATTTGGCATATATACTTATGTTTCTTTATTGGAATGAAGACAAATGATGGAAGCATACAACAGTAGACAAAATAGGCTTGTTACTGAGCAATCAATGGGCTCACTGCCTGATGCACATAGAAGCCAATACCATGGCATTGGCCTTTGAAAAAACAAAAGCCTTATTGCAAGTCAACTGGCAAGGATACAGGAGGAAATATTCAAATCTGTCTCCTTGAGCTGGGGGCTAGGTTGAGATTTATAAGCATAGGCTAAATGAGGTATGATCAGGTTGGAACTTGCAATGGGTTGATGCCAGGGAGGTGTGCTCTGACTGGACTATTCCATGGGGTGATGCCAGAGCTTGATCCAATTGGATCCTGTATCCTGCCATGTGGTGTCCATTTCTTAATTCATTCCCTGTTCCTCAGTCCAGTTTGAGCACTTAGGTTTGACCTATGGTTGCACACTTGGTTCATCTGGGCATGCCCAGGTTATGTGACCTTCAACCTGTAGGTCCTTGGCAACTGAAAAACAACTCACAACTTTGTTACAAAGAAGTGGAGCCTGATTGGTCTGGTGCTATTACAAATCCCCTCTTTTTTATGTCCATTTCTCAATCTTGAGGGAAAAGTGTCAACAACCACTCTAGCTACTTCCTGCTGATTTGGGATATAGACCTTGTTTGGAAGAATGAAATTGTTTAGTGCTTTGCTGTAGGTATTCCCTGGTATCATGATCATGTTTTAGAAGGAGTTGTTTCAACCTAGGTCTAGGAAAAAAGGCATGAAGAGTTAACCTAAGCATTGCATTTCAAAGAACAAGGGAAAGCTAAGGTTTTATAGCCAACATTCCTGCCCAGGTTTCCATTCAAGTTCATTTGTGCAAATGAAGTATTGAAATTTGAAACCAGTTCTGAATGGTTCAGGTGAGCCTTCAAAGTCCGATAGATAAAAAGAATACAGGTCTTCAGGGAACTAAGAGTCTGTGTTTGGCTCTATTTTAAATTTAGGCCCAGTTAACCTCTCAGTATCCATCTTGAAAGATTGGCTCAAACCTATTGGCAGATAGCATTGCATTTCGTCATGGTACCTGGACCTTGTTCTGGGTCCATCTAGTCCCATGCAGGGATCATAGTGGCAGGGCATTGGCCAACTGAATAACTAGAGCCATTTAATTATGAGAGGAACTCAAGTATGTGATAAATTTGAACCAGTCTCTTAGGCTAAATTGGTTCTGGTATGTGGCTAGGATTAAAGTTTAAAGTCTCAGGATTGGGTCAGTATGATCCTGGTGGAGATCTCTTACAGACATCTGCTAAGTTGGGCTAGAACACTTTTAAAGAGGAGCCAAATGCTTAGCCCAAAATGAGGAGGGTCATTAAGACTTGTAGGGCAGAATGCAGAAGGAATTCTATACCAGAGGGAAGACAGCTGAAAGTATCTGGAAACTAGAAATTTAACCCAGTAAGTTCAACCAGAAAACTTCTGGAAATTGTCCCTTTCATATATTTGGTTAGCTTTAAGACCTTAGATGTTCCCAGTTCAACCTTACTGGAAGTATTAACATTTACCCAGGTACAGCAGCCAGTGTTAGTGACAGCACAAAAACCACCCTGTGCAGTGAGGGAATAGTCTGAAGCAATATTGTTTTCTAGGACCACACAAGCAAGGGAGTCTAGGGACCTCTTCTGTGCCCTAGTGGTTTGGGTGGTGAAGAAGGGAATTCCATGAATAGTGCAGGAAAAGTTTCTGACCATATACCCATTCCAAACAGAATCTAGCCCAAAACCAGGGCCCCAGAAACCTTCCTAATCTAGCTCCTTCACCATAGTTAATCCCTCCAAGTAAATATCATCCATGAAAGTGCCCCCATCTATAGTCTATCATCCATGTTAATTGTTCCCCAAGACACTCAGGTAGCTCTTAGAGAGCAGGTTGGGTAACATTGGTGAGGTTAACTGCATATATTAGAATTTGGGTAAAAGCTGTAGGTAAAAGCTGTTGGGTAAAAGTGATTTCTATGGCTAAATCTCCTGGCAAGGATAACTCCAGTATTATTTACCCCTCTTTGGGACATGGAAATATTGGTCTAACAGATTTCTAAGAAGGCCCTTTCCAGGAGGCGGATAGGGATCAATGGAACAAGGGAAAGCAATAGCTGGCAGTGAGGGAGGTCCTAGTTGGAAGTGGATAGGTAAAGATCAGGAAGCACCAGAGGTTTTTTTTTTACCCTGCCCATGTGGGTGAACTCAGAACCCCAGGGATGGAGTGCTGAAAGTATGCCAGGGGTAAGGAGTACTAACTAAAGAAAGAGCCTGGGCCTGTGGCAGGTTAAATGATGCACAGATCTTTGCCAATTGGGCCTTCATTATCCTGTCAGTCTTTCCACCAGCCCAGAGGACTGGGGGTGGTAAGCACCATAGAAATGTTAATAAACAGGCCAAGTTAATTTGTCTTTAATCACTATGAAACTCTGGAGCTGTCCATATTGGTAAATTTTCAAATAGGGCCTTCGCTACTCTCATGTCTGTGGCATGTCAACAAGGGGCAGCTTCAACTCAATGCAAAAACATGCGAACCATAAGTTGTACATACTGGTATTCTTGAGAGGTGGGGAGATGAATAAAATCTTTTTGCTATACCACAAAGGGACCTTGTGGTAATGGAAAGTGGCCCATGGAGGCATGCAGTGGTTTTCCGGTATTGTATTCTAGACAAATTTTATGCAGATTCCAAAGCCTTGAGTGAACCTGAAGATGTACCTGCTGTCTGTATTAATACTGGCCATTTTGCTTTTGGCTAAAAGACGTGTCCTAGTAAGAGCACAAACTTTGGTTTGTTGGGCAGACCAGGCATAAGGAAAGGTACATAAAGCAGCAGGATTAAGCAAGTTACATTGAATTATGATAGGTAAGGTGAGGATAGAAAGAGAATCTCGTAATTTACTAGGCAGCTGGCACACAGATAGTGTGATGTGAATTGAGGAGAGCCTCGACAGAGTGAAGGACACAGATAATGAGAGGTGACCCCATAAGTATCTTCTCTGTGGCTTTTACAAAGAAAGAGACAGTCTCAACTGCTTTAAGACAAGGGAGAAGTTCCTGAGCAATAGAATCTAACTGCTGGGTCCCCTAGTATCCTACGAAACTAGTTCAGGTATGGGGAACCTGCAGCCTTAAAGGCCACATGTAGCCTTCTAGATCCTTAAGTTTGTCCTTTTGACTGAATCCAAATTTTACAAAAAAAAAAAATCCTTTTATTTTTATTAATACATTTTGTCTGTCTTTTATATTTTAAAGTTAATTTTAAAATGAACATATTTAAAATACCAAAGACTAAAATAAGTTTCAACAAAATAATCCTCCCAGATTGACCAGCACAATTAGAACATTAGTAAGCCATAAGGGCTAAATTGACAGCTGCTACACTCATGATTTATTTCTAACTTCCCCCGCCTGACTGGTGCCACTACCACATGAGGCTGTTTGGCAAGAGTTTATGGGGGTCGAGTACGCCAGTTTTTTGACAGCGGTGCACTGTGTTTCTGTTCGAAGTGGAATTTGTGAATAGTTATACAGCTCGATAGTATTTTTTAAATTCTGTCTGCTTAACAGCCCATCATGTCAAAGAAGACCAAAAGAATTATAAGGAAGAAAATATATTTTTTAATGAGGATTAGGAATTGTGATATTATCTTGTTTCTGCTAAAGATAAGATGATTTTCTTGTTTTGTGATACTGCACTATCAAACCTTAAAGAAATTCAACGTTCATCAGCATTATATCACTCATAAGGAGCACAAATATTTAAATTAGGGTGAGAAATATGAAAGATTGTATTGCAGAAATTTAAAAGATGAAAACCCAAAGCAAAGACAATTCTTTCAAGCAGCAATAAGACCTGGAAATAATGCCACTGAAGTGACTTATAAAGTAGCTTATATATTCAGAAAACAAGGGAAGCCATTTAGTGATGTATTATAGAAATTGTGAAAGAATACATTGTCAAAGTTGTAGGATGCTTCAGACCCTGATAACATTTCAAAGTACAAACACCTGCCTCTTTCAAGGAGAACCATAACTGGTAGGCAGTTGAATTAACCTTCTACTTAATATAACAACTTCATGCAGTACTTCAAAAGGAAAATATATATTATTCAATTGCTTTGGATTAATCAACTGATACTATTGACTCAGCACAGGTATTTTTTTTTTTTAATCTTCGAAAAATATTATGGAAGTACAAATGATTTGGTTACATTTGTCAATTTTATTACGCTTGGGTCAGGGTTATAAATGTGCCCATCACCTATATAGTGTCCATTGTACTCAGTAGGTAGGTTTTCGCCTCTCCCCTCCTCTCTCTTCCCCACTGCTTCATTTCCACTGACTTTTACTTCCCTTTGTGTACATGTGTGCCTATTGGTTAGTTCCAGTTTAATAGCGAGTACATGTGCTGTTTGTTCATCCATTCTTTAGATACTTCACTTAGTATAATGGTTTCTAGTTCCATCCAAATTGTTGCAAAAGACCTTAATTCATCCTTCTTCATGGCTGAGTGGTATTCCATAGTAACATATACCACATTGTGTTAATCCACTTATGAATTGATGGGCACTTGGGTTGATTCCACATTTTCAATTATGAATTGTGCTGCAATAAACATTCAAGTGCAGGTGTCCTTTTGTTAAAATGACTTATTTTCCTTTGGGTAAATACCCAGCAATGAGATTGCTGGATCGAATGGTAGCTCTCCTTTTAGTTCTTTGAGGAATCTCCATATTATTTTCAATAGAGGTTGTACTAATCTGAAGTCCCACCAAGAATGTATAAGCGTTCATTTCTCTGCATCCATGCCAGAATCTATCGTTTTTGGACTTTTTAATAAAAGCCAGTCTGATTGGAGTAAGGTGATATCATTGCAGTTTTTATTTGCATTTCCCTGATAATTAGTAATGTCGAGTATTTTTTCATATGTTTATTGGCTATTTGTCTATCTTCTTTTGAAAAGCTTCTGTTCATGTCTTTTGCCCATGTTTTAACGGGGTTGTTTGTTTCTTCCTTGCTGATTTTATTTGTAGATTCTAGTCATTACTCCTTTATCTGATGTATAGCTTCCAGATATTTTCTACCATTCTGTAGGTTGTATATTTGCTCTGTTGATTATTTTCATAGCTGTGCAGAAAATGTTTAATTTAATAGAGTCCCCTTCATTTATTTTGTTGTTTTGGTTGTCATTGGGGTCTTTTTCATGAATTCTTTGTCTAGGCCAATATTTAGAAGAGTTTTATCAACATTTTCTTCTAGAACTTTTATGGTTTCATGCCCTAGATTTAAATCTTTTATCCATCTTGAATTAATTTTTGTAAGTGTGAGAGATATGGATCCTGTTTCAATCTTTTGCATGTGGCTCTCCAGTTTTCTGAGCATCATTTATTGAATAGGCTTCTTTTCACTAGTGTATATTGTTGTCTGCTTTGTCAAAGATTAGATGGCTGTATGTGGATGGTTTTATATATGGGTTCTCTGTTCTATTCCACTGGTCTGTGTCTCTATATTTGTGCAAATACCATGTTTTCTTTGGTGACTCTTTTCTCATTCCAAATGAAGTATAGAATTATTTTTTCTAGATATGTGAAATATGCTTGTATTTTATTATGAATTACATTGAATTTGTAAATCACTTTGGGCAGTAGGGACATCTTAACAATGTTGATTCTACTGAGCCATGAGCATAATATGTTTTTCCATTTGTTTGTGTTGTCTGTGATTTCTTTCCTCAGGGTTTTATAGTTTTTCTTTTTTTTTTTTTCTTGATTGAAGTATACTTTACATATCATGCCTTTACTCCATTTTAAGTGTACAATTAAATGATTATTAGTGAATTTACCAAGATGTACATTTAATCACATAAATCAGTTTGAGAGGATTTCCTTCCCTCTATTGAGACCCCTAATCCCCTTCCCCAACTACTTTTCAAGCATGGTTTTTCTTGTAGAGATCTTTCACCTCCTTGGTAAAGTTTATTCCTAGGTATTTTATTTTCTTTGCAGCTACTGTTAATGGTATTGAGTCTTTGATTTGACTCTCAGTTTGACTGTTATTGGTATATAGAAATGCTACTCATTTATGTACATTGACTTTATAGCCTGAAACTTTGCTGAACTTATTTATAACTTCCAGAAGTCTCTTGGTGGAATCTTTGGGTTTTTCTAGATACAAGATGCCAGAGCCAGCCAGCGACGTGCAGCACTTGGAGTTGGGGGGTGATGATAAGAAACGACAGACAAAAAAAAAGATGGGAACAGGAGGACAGCGCTTTTGAAGACAACTGTCCCGAGTTTATTTTAGTGGGTGTATTTATACAGAAGAAACAGAATTGAAAAAACTTCTGAGCAAAATGTCTACATCCAGAAGCCCATATATCACATTTCTCTTAGCTATACAGGGATCGTTAATTACCATCACCAGCCCTTTGTCCTGTCAAGTGGGCAAGCAATTATTTTCTCTTATCTACTTTTCCCCAGCCTGGGATCCCAGGGCAGGAGACTTTCTGGAGCCTGTGAGGTTGTCTTTCAGCAGTAAATAACTTTTCTGCTGTCTCAAGTCTGAGGCAAAAGGACAATTTACTGCTAGTTAACTATTCTACTTAATCAAACCTATAATATGGAATACTTGGTGCATCTCGGGTGAGAGAGCTGTGCTTCAGGGGTAGTTGCTATGTCACTATGAAGGACTAGCAACCCCACCCTGAAGCCCCCGTGTTCGGGGAAGCTCCCAACAACAAGATCATAGCATCAGCAAACAGTGATAGTTTGACTTCATCTTTTCTGGTTTGAATACCTTTTATTTATTTCTCTTGCCTGATTGCTCTGGCTACGACTTCCAGCACTATGTTGAATAGAAGTGATGACAGTGGACGTCCTTGACTTGTTCCAGTTTTGAGTGGGAATGCTTTCAAATTTTCCCTATTCAGTGTGATGTTGGCTGTGGGATTGTCATATATGGCTTTTATAATCTTGAGATATATCCCTTCTATGCCTAGTTTGTTAAGGGTTTTATCATAAAAAGTTGCTGAATGTTGTTGCATGCTTTTTCTGCATCTATTGAGATAATCATATGGTCTTTGTTTTTGCTTCAGTTTACGAGGTTAATCACATTTATTGATTTACATATATTAGACCATGCTTGCATTCTTGGGATGGAGCCCACTTGGTCATGATGGATTATTCTTGGATGTACTGTTGAATTCAGTTTGCTGGTATTTTATTGAAGATTTTTGCATCTGTATTCATAAGGGATATTGGTCTGTAGTTTTCTTTTGTGTGTGTGTCCTTTCCTGGCTTTGGTATCAAGGTAATACTGGTTTATAGAATGATTTGGGGAGGATTCCCTCCTTCTTGATGTTAGGTATTAATTTCTGCAGTATGGGTACCAACTCTTCTTTGTAGGGCTGGTAAAATTCAGCTGTGAATCCAACTGGCCCAGGGGTTCTTTTTGTTGGAAGCTTCTTTATTACTATTTCAATCTCGCAGTTCTTTATTGGTCTCTTCAGGAGTTCTGTTTCTTATTTTGTCTTGATAGGTTGTGTGTTCCAGAAATTACTCCATTTCCTGTTTTGAGTTTATGTGCATAGAGATTTTCATAGTTTTTACAAATTATATTTTGTTTTTTGGTGGCATCAGTTGTAGTATATTCTTTTTCATTTCTGATTGAGCTTATTTGGGTCCTTTCTCTTCTATTTCTGGTTAATCTAGCAAGAGATCTATTCATTTTGTTTACCTTTTCAAAGAACCAACTTTTTGTTGTTTCATTGATTCTTTTTATTGTGTTTTTGTGTTCCATCTCATTCAGTTCTGCTCTGACCTTATTTATTTCATTTCTTCTGCTGGCTTTTATTTTGGTTTGCTTTTCCCTTTCTATGTCCTTGAAATGTATTATTAGACTGATCATTTGTGACCTTTCTGTCTTTTTGATGTAGGCATTTAAGGCTATGAATTTTCCCCTTATGACTGCTTTTTCTGAATCTCATAGATTTTGGTAGCTTGTGTTGCCTTTGTTGTTCAGTTCAAGGAATCTTTTGATATCTATCTTAATTTCATTATTGACCCAATAAGTATTTAGCAACATATTGTTTAATTTGTATGAATTTGTGTAGATTTGAGAGTTTCTCTTGGAATTGATTTCTAGTTTTATTCCACTGTGGTCTGAGAAGATACATTGTATGATTTCTATAGTTTTGTATGTGTTGAGAAATGTTTTGTGGCCTAAGATTTGAACAGTCTTGGAGAATGTTCCATATGCTGATGAGAAGAATGTATATTCAGTAGTTTTTAGGTAAAATGTTCTGTAAATGTCTGTTAGGCCCATTTTTTCTAGAGTCCTGTTCAAATCCAGTGTTTATTTATTTATTTTGGGCTTTGATGTTCTGTCTAGCTCTGTCAGTGGGATACTGAAGTCCCCAGCAATTATGATGCTGTTATTTATCTCTTTGCTTAGATCTAGTAGGGTTTGCTTTATGAATCTGGGCACTCCTGTGTTCAGTGCATAAATATTTAAGATTGTTATATCTTCTGTTGAATTGCTCCCTTTTCCATTATAGAATAATAATCTTTGTATTTCTTTACTATGGTTGATTTAAGGTCAATTTGAGCTGATGTGAGAATGGCTATACCTGCTTTCTTTTGGTTTCCATTTGCTTGGAATGTTTTTCCATCCTTTCACCTGGAGATGGCATTGGTCCTTGTGGGTTACGTGTGTTTATTGGAGAGAGCAGATAGTCGGGTTATATTTTTTTCATCCATTCAGCCAACCTGTGTCTCTTGAATAGGGCATTAGACCATTCACATTGATTGATATAATTGATATGTGGGATGTTGTTCTGTTCATTCTGTTGAGTAGTATCTTATTGCCTTGTTTTGCCTATTGTGCTATTGTTTAATATGAACACTGAGCTTTGACTTTTGGGTGGTATTACTCTGGTGGGTGTCTATTGTGTTGATCCATGTATTATATAATATGGTTCTGAGTATATCCTCCAGGGCAGATCTGGTCTTGAAAAATTTCCTCAGTGTTTCCTTGTCTGGAAAAGTCTATATTTTTCCTACATATATGAAACTTAGTTTTGCAGGATACAAAATTCTAAGCTGGCAGGTGCTCAGTTTAAGACTGAATATGGGTCCCCCTAGGTCTCTCTAGAGAAGTCTGCAGTTAACCTGATGGGTTTTCCTGTGTAAGTACCTTGATGTTTTTGCCTCAAGACTCACAGGATTTCCTCCTTCTTTTTGACTTTGGCCAGGCTGATGATTATGTTTTTTGGTGATTGCCTCTTTGCAATGAATCTCTCAGATATTCATTGAGTTACTTGTACCTGGATGTCTGAATCTCTAGCCAGACCAGGGAATTTTTCCTCAATTCTCTCCAATTGGTTTTCCAGCCCTTGTGTGTTTTTCTTGTTCACCCTCTAGGATGATCATGATTATTATATTTGGTCATTTTACATAATCCTGTCTTTCTTATAGGCTTTGTTCATTCCTCTTAATTCTCTGTTCTTTATTTTTGACTGACTGAGATAATTCCAAGGAGTTGTCTTCAAACTTTGAGACTCTTTCTTCTGCCTGGTCTAGTCTATTCTTACAACTTTCCACTGTGTTTTGTACTTCCTTAAATGCCTTTTTCATTTCTAGAAGATCAATTTGTTTTGTTGTTGTTGTTGTTTTTACTATCTCAATTTCTTTAGTGAGTTTTTCATTCATTTCTTGACTAATTTTTCTGGTTTCTTTGAGTTGGTTTTCCATTATTTCTTGGATTTCTTTGAGCTTCCTTATAACCCATATTTGGACTTCTTTATCTGTCATTTCAATATTTTCATTCTGGTTGGTATCCAGTACTGGTATCCAGCTGGTGTTCCTTCTTGGGGTGTTCTTTCACTCTGATTTTTTATACTTCCAGAGTTATTTCACTGATTCCTTCTCATCTTGGGAAGCTGTCACATATTATTTTTGGATTTTCTTTTGTTTAGATAGGGCTTTTTTCCTTCTCCCTTCACTCATAAGGGAATGTCTGTAGCATATGTTGTGTAAGAAACTTTGGCTTTTATTGTGGGTGCTTTGATGGGGATCTAGGTTCTTGATAGATGCCTTCATTATAGACATCGTTAGTGTGGTGGTTTTCTCAGTTGCTAGTTGTTTGTAGGCTGTAGCAATGGTGAACTGTGTGTGTGGGCATATTCCCTATCTCTCTTTGATGAGGGAGGATGAAGATCTCTGAGATCCTTTTTTTTCCCTCAGCTTTGTGGTCTTCTTAACAGTGTAGATTGTATTGGCATGTCCAGTCTAGTCTCTGAGAAAGTAGGTGGTGCTTTTGAGTAAGAAAGAATCAACTGCACCCTATATGACTGAGTCAGTAATTGTTCTAAAATGCTATGCAAATTGGCCTCCCTGTCAGGAGGTGACGTTTGCCAAAATGTACAATCTGCATTGTTGTTTTATGGCCTGTGGCCAGCTCTAACCCCTCAGGAGAAGCACTCAAGTGCCCTAGATGCTGGGTGGGGCCCTGTACCTTCCAGGTGAGTCCTTATTCTATACCAGCAGAGGAAGGTTGGGGAGTGAAGCTGGGCAGGGCTGGATTGCGTTGCCCGCTCTTAGGCTCTACCAAAGCTGTTAAGGTAACTATTTTGGTGGTGGTCAAAGGTCTGTTCCAAGCTTTCTGTGGAAAGCTGCCAGGGAGGCGCTGAGGTGGCCCTACCAGCCAGAAAGTCTGTTTGTGGAGGCAGGTGTAGTCTTAGATCCACAATCTGACTGTCAGGGGTGGATTTTGTACTTCTCCCTCTTCCCCTGCTTCTCGGTCTCCCTCCAGCATCTCCCGCAGGCAGGAGCTCAAACTAGCTGAGCTCCCCCTCAATGGCACTTCAGCTTGGGAGCCTCACTGCCCAGGATACCACCCAGAGCAGAAAGTGTGGCATTCCTTTGGGGGGATGGAGCTCCACGAGTGCACTGTGGGTGGGGCCCACACTGCACTCTCTTTTCAGTTCTGCCCACTTTGGGGTGTGCCCTGCTTTGATGGGACAGCTGGGCAAGCAGCACTGGGGAGGGTCTTTGAGGAGGGAGCTAACAGTTTGAGAACATCTTAGTCCTTTGCAAGTCTTTAAGAGGAAAGGTTTGAGTTCTACTCTCCATTGAAGCCTCAACAGAAGGGGAGCAGCAGAAGGGGATTAGCCCTGGCTCAAGTGTCTGCCTTGGCAGCCACAGGCAGGAGAAGGGGAGGAAAGGAAAAGAACCTGGATGGAGAAAGCTGGCACTCTGGTTATCTCTGTCCCTCTCTTGGGAAGGTAGCCCCCTAGAGTGTCCAGGCTTTTTGGTCATTCAGCTCCCCCAGAACCCACCGGCCCCCTGTGGCTACTGCAGACTGGGCCAGAGTTGGGAAATGTTTGTGTGAGAATGTGCAAGACAAAAGCTGAAGCCCCGTGGAGAGGACAGTGATTGGAGAAGCAATATGGTGCCTATGTCTCTGCTCAGTGGTGATGTGAAGCTCCCCAGTGGGGCTGGCAGCCTGGTACTTTGAAGCTCCCAGTTCACTAGCATCAGCAGCTTTTTGGGATCATGAGGGTAGATTTGCTCTCCAGCACCTTGGGAGTCTGCTGACTGCCAGAGATGTTAGGCAGGAAGAAACAAACCACTCTACCTACCCTTTTTGCTGGACTCCAAACCTCTTGTGGTTGGCCTCTGCCATTATCATTCTCTTTCTTGCTCTGCTCTGCAACTTCTTCCCATGGAATCTCTTTTCTTATACCACCATCATGCTCCATTTTCAAGCTTTAGATGATATTACATGGCAATTGGGTAGATTGACTTGCCTGGTAGAACTATCATGGAAGGAACTTGTGCTGGCTCAGTGCAAGTTTTATAGTTCAGTTGGGTCATAACAGAAGATATTCTTTGCTATGAAGAGTTACTCATTTTGGGAATTCTTGTGAACAGAATATGGTGAATAGATGTCTTCAATCACTTTCAAGATACATGTCATTAAGTTGGACTGAATTTGGTACATTTAGTGAGTGTGTGTACAGATGGTGCACCTTCCATGACAGGAAAACATGAAGGGTTTATTCCACAAATTAAAAGAAAGTATCTATAGATCCAGATACTCTCATTTCTTTTTATTGTATCTTGCATGAGCAAAATCTCTGTGCTAATGCTACTATTTTAAGTGATACTTTGCAACAAGTTATAAGTATTATTAACTATATTTGTGCAAATGCAGCATGACATCATCAGTTTCATAACATGCTGTAGTTGCATAATGAGGTATTTAGTGTGGATTTGCTGTATCATTATAAAGTGTTTTGGCTGTTGCAGGGAGAGGCATTACCCAAAATTTTATCTCTACAGGAAAAGATAGTTCAATTTGATGAAGAACAGAATCAGCAATGTGAATTATTGAAGATTTCTATAGGAATGCAGCATTTCTATGTGATACTGCATCAAATCAAAATGACTTGAATATTTCTTTGCAATGTAAAACTAAGTTTACATATGCTATATGGCAAAAAAATCCAAGCATTTTGAAAAACGTTCTTTTCTCAAAACTCTTCCTCTTCAAAAGGAACTTTCAGATGAATATTTTCCCCAGTTAGCAAAGGTCACTGATGAGCAGGATGTTATATGTGAATCATTTGAAGAACATGCAACTGTTACAGAGCTATAAATTGGAGAATACAATGAAAAGTTCACTGACTTTGAGAATCATGACAGCATGCTCAAATTAGCATCTCAGCCTCACCTAGTTGATATCACCAAGGCATGTACAGAACTATGGATGGAATTGATTGAGTTCTCAGTAGATGACATTATTGTTTGATGCTAAGAAAGATACAATTGAAATATGGAAAAATGCAGTAGAATACCCACCCACCCATGCCTTCGGCAACATGCCTGACGTGCTCGTCAATCATTTATTGTTGTGAATCTACATTTTCCTACCTAACCCAAATCAAGATGCCCTTAAGGTCATAAAGGACTGATACCTATTTAGAGGATCCACTGAAACTGTGAACCTCCTTGCTGCAACCAAATATTCAAACACTCTCCAAAAAAGCAGACACAAAAAAGTCATTAAAAGGTTAGTTAACTTTAAAATTAACAAATATTTTTATTTTTTACTTTTGGAAATTATTAACTACATAGTAGTTAGATTTTTACAAAATAGTATACATTTTAAACTATATCTAATGGAAGTTTCTTGAATGTGGCCTTATTTGATTACAGCTAAATTAATGTGGCCTTCCAACACAAAAAGTTTCCCCACCCTTGGTCTAGTTTGTCCCCAATTTTGATAGCTAATTTCATTAGAAATTAATTTCTTATATTTGAGAAAGGG
Organism: Lepilemur ruficaudatus; assembly: GCA_963574885.1. Lineage (NCBI taxonomy): Eukaryota > Metazoa > Chordata > Mammalia > Primates > Lepilemuridae > Lepilemur > Lepilemur ruficaudatus. The sequence goes on from CAUYRT010014514.1 coordinate 16,491, forward strand.
AAATTCCCTAATTGTTCCTGTAGCATTCCTAGTTTTGATCAGGGGAAGAGGAAGAATGGATTTTATAAGGATTTAGGTACAACCAAATATTGGAGGACATTAGATTTCAGGATCTAATCCAGTCTACAGGCAGATAACAAGGACTTAAAAGCAATGCATAGGGTTATTATCTAATAACAGATGTACTTTTGCTTTCCTTAGAGGCATAGCTTTCGCGCTCCCTATGGATCATATAGGAAATCTCATATCTAGACTCTCTTGAAGCTAGGAAGCCAAACCAAGGCAGGCCTTATATTTTACTTATAGTCTTAACATTGTTTGGCCTGCCAGGGAATGACAGTTTTTACTCATTCACTATGAACCTGGGAATACTTGAAGCCAAGCATTTTATGCACATTCTTAAACAATGACATTTGAGTCCAAACCTTGATAATGCAAACAATGTTTCCAGTTGTATCCTGCTTGTAAAGAGAGAGCAGATTTTTACTGAATTTATATAAATAAAATAAGAATACTCACAAATATTTTTGTGGAGGAATCAAGTAGGGAGAAAAAGCAGATTCTCCCACCTTTGTTCACAAAAGTATACTTAATCAAATTATTGCAAACTACAGATCACTCAAAATAGAAAATTTCCTTGAATCAGGAAAACAAAACATTTAAGTCATAAATATTGTTTCGCAATTTTGTACTACAGCCTATTGCAAATGCTTCCAGAAAAGAAGTTAAAACAATAACTGCAGATGACAAAATTCCAGAAAAGCCATAGTCAAAGATCTGATGAAAATTTAAAATTGACAAGGAAATCTAGATGTTTCTGGAGCAGAAAGGCATTTAACATAATAATCATAATCCTGAGTGATAGTACATATCATGACATATCAGAATTTCAGGAATCTCATACAATTTCACATTTTAATAGCACACACAAATATAACTTATAGAAAGTTAAACATCATTTCTTATTTGACAGAACTTCTTGTATTAGTTACCAAATAAGCCTAATCATTTAATATCTCCATGAGACTTAAAAGATACCTTTTGAGGCTCTCCATGGAGCCAACCTAGAAAATCTCAAAGATAATTGTAAGCCAAAAGGCTTAATTTAGGGTTTTGATCCCTGGAAAACCTGCCAAAGATGTAAAAAGATCCAAAGGACTTCCTTCCACAAAATCATAGGTCACTGCTAAATAATAGTTATCCATTTAACCAGAGTGATAATCAAAAGATGTCAGAAAATTGCATGTATAAAAACCCTTAACCCTCTTAAAGCTCGGTTTTCTTAAGCAATCAAAACCTAATAAAGACAACATGGAGTGCAAGGAATGATCTTGATAGAATGCAGAGTCTTTGTTTCCTCAGCCAGTTACCTTGAGCAGGGAAATGAATTTAGCAATGGCATAAGAAGTCCTGGTTACATGAAACCATATAGACACCTTAAGAAAAACCAAGAATGCAGGATTCAGTTATGCTGGAGTAAAACTTTCCTTTTCTAGACCTTCAAGATAAACCTGAAACCAGGGAATCTAGACAGCTTTCAGGAAGAAATGTGGTGGAAGTAGAAACTTGTTCACAATTCAGAGAATGGATGTTAAAAAACCAGACTTTTGTGATTAAAAATAAAAACCTCAGGAAATTTTACTAAGGTTAAATTAAGATTTTAAGAAATCTTTGTTGTTTTAATATAGGGAGCCACATTTTTAAGTTGTATGTTAATGTATTCTAGCATCAAAGTTAACACTTTAAAAAGACTGTTACAAATAATTTCTTTTAATTATAGCCAACTTATCACAGCCAGAATTTCCTTCATAACTTCCCATTTATGAACCATATCATGACTTACATTATCTATGACATTCTTGGACTTTCTGCTCTGCTCTATACTTCTTCTTTCTTAAATAACCATTTTATTTCTAGGACAAAGACTTACCACAGAAAATCATTTTATTCTAGGACAGAGATTTACCATACATGATTCCTTTTCATACAAAATTATTCTATTTTTCTTTATATCTATAACTTTCTCTATCCTTCTCTCTCTCTCTCTCTCTCTCTCTCTCTCTCTCTCTCTCTCTCTCTCTCTCACTGGTTCCTTTCTATCTTATTTCTATTTCCTTTCTAAATCCATATTTTGAACCTCCTTTTAATTAACCTCCAAATTAGACAAAATTATTCTTTTTCTTAATAAGGAATGCATTTTATGCCTTTCTTACAGTTCTTTTTCTTTTCCCTTCATTATTAGCCACACTTTAGTTTTTGGCACACTTTATATATAGAATATATATATATTAGTTAAGATTTTTAACTCTTAATAACCTTAATTTTCATTAAAATCATTGGGAGCACAAAAGCTTGAATTGCCTGTCACATACCAGTATTTTATAGATGAGTCATTTTATAATTGTTACAAAAACATGTTTCCCTATAGCATAACTTTATGGGTATTCATAGACCTAGACTTATCTAGTCTTTCTATTGAATTTAAGGAGTCCAAGCCAACATTTATGTTGAGCAATTTGTTTCAGTTTTTATCTTATTTAAAGATGGGCCACATATTTAATGAATAGCTATTATTTAATTTAAGTTTTCAAATTATGTAAAAGTATTTATAGATATTTATCCCATTTACGTGTATTTAATTTATTTACTTTTAGAAGTTTACCAAGATTACTTATGAGAACTGAGATATTAGACCAAGTTACTCTTTATTTTAAATTACGTATCTGTTAACTATTGTATATAACTGCATGTTGGGCAAGTATCATGAAATTAAAAACTTAAAATTAAATAACTCAGAAGATACAGTCATTGCCACCAAACCAACAAATTTTGTCTAGTCCCATTCACCAAAAGATTACTAAGTCATGTAAATTTGAAAGCATATGGGCTTATTTGCTTAATTTCTGAGTACTCATTTATTTTTAAGCCAATTTGTTACCATAGACAAATACAACCAGACCTGTACATTTCGACAGATCCAAATAATGATCTTGTAGCTTTAGTTTTAAAACTCCAGCCATGGGTCAGGTAAAATTCACTATTATAAAATAACAGATTCAAACTACATCTCTGCCAAACTAACAATTTTAACTGAAATTTGTCCCTCATGGCTAAACCTTTTTATCAAATTTTTAGAGAAAACAACGTAGCAAAGTAAATAGGCAGCATGGCAGGAAGGTGGGGAAGCTAGTGGAAGGAGGTTAGCTGGAGTGTCAATTGAAAGCCCATGAGACTCTTTCCCACAGTAATGGTTACCTGAAACCCTAGATCATAGGGGAACCGTGAAGTCTGTCATTTCTGGTCACTATTAGCACACTGTGGCATCTGGCAAGCTGATTGATGGGAAGCTTCTTTCTCCACCGGCTTTCTTGTTTATAATATACACATTGATTTGGCCTCAAGGGCAGATGGCTCTTTTGGTGGGGCAGTGGGGTGCCCCAGGTCTTACCCATGGCCATTTCTTTTCCATAGCACATGCCTTCTTGTGTCCTGGTTGGTCATGACCAAAAGTCACAATGAGCAGAATAGCTTGTCTCATGTCACATTATTTTTGCTCTTCCTGGAATTGATCACAGCTGTTAAACACCTCAAAGGCAGTCTTAACCAATCAAAATATCAGTATCCATAGTCCCCTTTCTGCCTTTTTTTTTTTTTTTTTAGTTTTTCTCTTATATCAGATGTACTCTGTGTGATGAAAATCATATTAACCAGTCTTATGTTACTGGGTGTTCAGGGTTGAGATCAGTCTATTGCCTGTAGTCTTCAAAAGAAAGGCAGAGGGATTTTCTTTTGGCCACTGTTGTACTTGTATAGCTTGTGCCAGTGGATTCCTGCTACAATTAACATCCCTCATTTTGGATGGAGGTTTATCTAAGATGGTTGGTGCAAGGGAAATGTTTTGGATCTGCAGTTTTAGCACATATGGGGATTCCTTCCCAGAGAATCACCAATGGACCAGATATCTCCTAGTCACCTAGGAGCGCCTTAAAACTGCTAGAGGGAGCAATGTAGTCTGAGCACTGTCATTTAAATAATTTTCTAATTAGGCTGTTGCTGTGACCATCAAATATTGCCACACAGATCAAAGGATGAACACACAGATGACCAGAACCAGTCCATAACAGAGCTAGAAACCGACCAGAACCAGAAAATAACACCTTGAGACTCTAACCCAAACACCTCGAGACTCTAACCCAAGACTTAGGACTCCAACATGAGGTTTGGGCCCTTAGTGAGCATGTCAGTGGCTACCACCTTTTAAGTATTACCCTGATTTGGAACCCTAACCCAAATTCAGCTGGAGAAGCTAGCAAACCAGCTTGGCCCAAACCTGATTCCTCCCACATTAGGGTGGGATCTATGTATACAATTCTAGGGGAAGAATGCCATCCAAATCCAACATCCTAGTTCAAAGCATGGGACTCAAGGACAGCTTCTAAGTATAGCTGTATCTTACCCATTAAGCAGGGTGTTTTTTTTTCCTCAAAAGAGAAAGTATTGATGAAGGAACCTGACGCACTGCCTGAATGGACTGTCACTGGAGCCTCTAGACAGACTGGTGTAGGTGGACACTCAAGGTTGATAAAGAGGGCCAATGCCCTGCCTTGGAGCTATAATGCCTTGGGAAGGCTTTGGTCCCTTCCTAGTCACCAGAAATGTTACTGAACAATCAATGAGCTCACTGCCTGATGTGCATAGAAGCCAATCCTATGGCCCCCGGCCTTTGAGAAAACAAAAATTTTATTGCAAGTCAACTGGCAAGGATGCAGGAGGCAATATTCAAATCTGTCTCCCTAAGCTGGGGCCTAAGTTGGATTTTAGAAGCATAGGGTAATAAAGCATGATCAGGTTGGAACTTGCAATGGGGTGATGCCAGGGCTTGATCTGATTGGATCCTTCCATGTAGTATCCACTTCTTAATTCATTTCCTGTTCCACAGTCCAGTTTGAGCACTTATGTTCCACCTATGGTTGCACCCTTGGTTCATCTGGGCATGCCCAGGTTATGTGACCTTCAACCTGGAGGTCCATGGCAACTGAAAAACAACTCACAACTTTGTTACATAAAAGTTGAGCCAGATGGGCTTTGTGCAGTTATAGGCATAACATTTTACTCAGAAATGTGAGTCCTGGTTTTTATCCTTAATGATTATTTTTACACTTTGAATATTCACTTTTTGACCTTTAATTTCTATTTATATATAGAAGATAATCACACCTATGTCATTTTAATATTATTGATTAAAAAATATAGTCCCTAAACTTATGCCTAAAACTTAGTAAGCATTTGATAAGTCTTAATTCTACTTTTGCGCTTCACTTTATAGCACTGCATTATTTCAACATTTTATATTTAAGTCCACTTACAGTATGGTAGTTTGGACAGTTTTACTAATGATTAAGAAACAAAATTTATCTTTCAGTTTGATTATATGGGCTCTGATGTGGCAGTTGCATCTGAGAAAGTTGTCCGTATCTTTAGTCATATCAATGCCGTAAGTATTTATATTTAATATTTAAATAAGAAAAATTTCTATTAATGCAGTAACATCATTTATATAAATAGCATTTTCATTTTTTAAAAAGTGTAATTCTACCAACTAGTTTCATCCACCAGTGGATTCATCTCCAAAATAAATAAATAAATAAATAGACTGAATATGTTAGCATAATGTGTAGAAATGTAATGTTATATTTATGGTTACCCAAAACTGTATATCATCTATCTTCTGTTTTCAGATGTTTTCCCAGCTTAACATGACTGTTATGCTATCTTCTTTGGAGCTCTGGTCAGACAAAAATAAAATTTCAACTAATGAGGATACTATTGACATACTACAAAGATTTTTGTCATGGAAACAAAAGTTTTTGTTTCAAAGGTCCCATGATATGGCATATTTATTAATGTAAGCACTCTACTTTCATTGATAGAGGGTTTATCAAATTATTTGATGTGTTCAATCAAAATTATGCACACAATTGTTTATTTATAATGATAAGATACCTTTAAAAGATTATATAAATACTGTGTGAACAAAATGCAAAATATAAAATCTGATAACCACGTAAGATTCTAATTAAATCATACTAGGACATTGTTCTCAGAGTAGAACAGTTACTTAACGGAAATATAATGAGATTGAAAAAGCCTTGGGACAAACATGGAGGCTTTATAATTGTAGAGATCTTCTCAAAGTAAATACTAAGCCATTATTTTAACATCACACAAAATGCAAATTAGTTAACAAAAATGCAAAAATTTCATATGTTGGTTACAACAGAAAACATTAAAATAGCAAAAAGCTGATATGGACTATTTTAATATCCCTGTGGTTACCTTCTGGTTTTTCTATGCTGACCTGAGATGTAGTTATTTAACTGATTGTTGTGTATCTTTAAAGAGTCTCTATATAGATTTTTGTTTTACTAATTGATTATTGTAGATGCAAAAACACAATTCTAATGGTGTGAGCAATATGGAATAAGTTTATAAATCTATAGTGTTTCATGTGGAATCTAAGGTCAAGTTTGGGGATTCAGTAGCAGCATTAATAAAGAACTAAAATGTGTGAGGACACATTCTACATCTTATCTCTTTTTCTTAGTGAAAGTACTGCATATTATATCTCTTTCTCTTTCTCTCCTCCAATCCAACACTTTTTACAAACTTTTAGAGTTAGTTTATTATGTGAAAATCATGGCAGTAAAAACCCCTAATTTTTAGATTTTAGAGTTATATCCAGCCACTCAAGACAACAGCAATGATTAACTTTGGGGGAGGATTAGGCACTACTAAGTGTTGAACTATATATCATATAGTGTTAACTAGCCATTAGAACTTAACTTGATAGGAACTATGGGAGACTATCCAAACAGAAAATGATTGAAAGCATAAGGTATCTTATGCAATATCCATGTTTTAAGGAAAATGTAGCTTAACTGAGGTATTCAATTTATAAAAGTCATTAAGTTATTAATAATTTAAAATGTGTTTATTTACAAGAAAAAATTATTTAGTTATAGGGACCATCCTGATTATATGGGAGCAACATATCATGGAATGGCATGTGATTCAAAGTTTGCTGCAGGTATTACTTTGGTATGTATTTTGTTCCCATCTCTTCAGTAATAATATCAGATTTTGAAAGTTAATATCCATTTCAAGGGAAAAAAGTACACATTTTTAGATTTTGAAACTCAAATATTATAATATCTAAAGGATCTTTTGTTGTGGTAAAAGTCATATAAAATAAAATTAACCATCTTAACTATTTTTAATTTATACTTCTATAGTGTTAAGTATATTCTCATTGCTTCAAAACATACCTCAAGAATTTTCAATCTTGTAAACTGAAACCCTATGTTTATTGAACAACTCCTATTTTGTCCCTTCTCCCAGCCTCTGGTAAAAACCATTTTACTTTCTGTTTCTCTGACTCTGACAACTTTAGATCTCTCATATAAGTGAAAATATATACTCTCTCTTTACATGGTTCATTTATTTCACTTAACATAGTGTCCCCATGGTTCATCCATGTTGTAGTATGTGACAAGACTCCCTTCCATTTTAAAGTAGTAATACTCCATTGTATGGATGCAGTGAATTTTTTGTTCATTCTTCTGTTGATGGACACAAGTTATTTCATACTTTGTCTATTGTGAATAATGCTTCAAACATAGGAGTGCAGATATCACTTTCAGATCCTGATTTTTATTCTTTTTTTAAGATAACTTTATTGAAGTATAATTTACATATCATGCCATTATTCCATTTTAAGTGTACAATTAAATGATTATTAGTACATTTACCAAGTTGTACAGCTATTCACATAGATCAGTTTTAGAACATTTCCTTCCCCCTATTGAGACCTCTAATTCTCATCCTCAACTACATTTCAAGCATGCCCCTCCCCTCCACAATGCTCACCCCATCCCTCAGATGTGGATCTACCTTCCCAACCCCCAAATCCCTGTTGAACACCACTACCATTTGAGCACTGTAGTGTTAATCAGTCAGAACCAATTTGATGGCGAGTACATGTGGAGCCCATTCTTCCAGTCTTGTGCCACCCCACTTGGAATAATGGGCTCAAGCTCAATCCAAGATAATATAAGTGGTGCTAGCTCACTGTCGTTTCTTAAAATTGAGTAATATTCCTTGTAAACATATACCAAATTTTAATAATGCACTCATGAATTGACGGGCACTTGGGTTGTTTCCATGACCTAGCAATAGTGAATTGTGCTGCCATAAACATTCAGGTGCAGATGTCTTTATTATAGAACATCTTCAAGCTCTTTTGGGTAGATGCCTAATAATGTTATTGCTGGATTGAATGGTATTTCTATTTTTAGCTCTTTGAGGAATATCCAAATTCTTTTTCACAAAGGTTGCAGTCCCACCAGCAGTGTAAGAGTGTTCTTTTCTCTCCACAACCTCACCAGCATTTGTTGTTTTGGGATTTTTTGATACAGGCCAATCTCACTGGGGTTAGGTGGTATCTCATTGTGGTTTTGATTTGCATTTCCCTAATGATTAGAGATGTTGAACATTTTTTTGTATGTTTGTTATCTGTTATTCTGTCTTCTTTGGAAAAGTTTCTGTTCATTTTCATTGCCCATTTATAAATGGGTTCTTTTGATTTTTTCTTGTTAATTCTTTTGAATTCTAGGTAGATTCTTGTTATCAGTCCTTTATCAGAATTGTGGAGAGCAAATGTTTTCTTCCATTCTGTTGGTCATCTATTTACTCTAGTGATAGTTTCTTTGGCTGTGCAGAAACTTTTTAACTTGATCAGATCCCATTTGTTTATTTTTGTTGCTGCAGTAATTGCTTTGGGTGTCTTCTTCAAGATTTCTTTGCCTAGGCTGTTGTCTGAAAGGGTCTTCTCGACATCTTCTTCTAGGATTCTTAAGGTTTCATGCCTTAGGTTTAGGCATGTTAACCATCTTGAGTATATTTTTGTGAGAGGTCAGAGGTAGAGATCCAGTTTCATTTTTCTGCATGTAGCTATCCAGTTTTCCCAGCACCATTTGTTGAAAAGAGATTCTTTTCCCCAATGTATATTTTTGTCTGGTTTATCAAAGGTTAGTTTACAATATGCAGACGGTTTCATCTCTGGACTCTTGGTTCTGTTCCAAAGATCAATGGTTCTGTTCTTGTGCCAATAAAAGGCTGATTTGATTATTACTGCTTTATAATACAACTTGAATTCTGGAAGACTGATGCTTCTCAGTTTGTTCTTTTTGCTTAAGACTGCTTTGGCTATACGAGGTCTTTTCTGATTCCATGCAAAGCTGGTTCAACATATGCAAATCTATAAATGCAATTTGCCTCATAAATAAAAGCAAGAACAAAGACCATATTATTCTCTCAATAGATGCAGAAAAAGCATTTGACAAACTCCAACACACCTTTATGATAAAGACTCTTAACAAAATGGGCATAGGTGACTCATACCTTAAAATTATCAAATCCATTTATGACAAACCCACGGCCAATATCATACTCAATAGGGAAAAACTGAAACCATTCCCACTTCGAACTGGAACTAGACAAGGATGCCCACTTTCTCCTCTTCTATTCAACATAGTGCTCAAAGTCCTAGCTATAGCAACAGGCAAGAGGGGGGTATTAAGGTCATCCAAGTGGGTACAGATGAGATCAAACTCTCGCTCTTCGCCAATGATATGATATTATATCTAGAAAACCCCATGGATTCTTCCAAGAGACTCCTATATTTGATAAATGAATTTGGTAAAGTCTCAGGTTATAAAAGCAATATACACAAATCAGAGGCATTCATATACGCCAAAAACAGTCAAGCCGAAACTCCAATCAAAAATGCAATACCTTCTACAATAGCCCCAAAGAAAATTAAATATCTAGGAATAAATTTAACAAAACATATGAAAAACTTATACAAGGAGAATTATGAAACACTAAAAAAAGAAATTGTAGAAGATGGAAAAAGATGGAAAAGTCTGCCTTGTTCATGGATTGGTAGAATCAATATTGTTAAAATGTCAATATTACCTAAAGTGATCTACAGAATAAATGCAATCCCCATCAAAGTACCATCATCGTTCTTTACAGACCTAGAAAAAATTCCTTTCTCTTTTTTCTTAATCTTACTATGTTTTGACATATTTGTTGATCTTTTCAATTATAACCAAATCTTTGTTTTTTGAATTTTTTCTATTCTAGTTTTATTTCATTGGTCTCTGCTTGAATATTTATTATTTATTTTTTTCTGATAGCTTGGATTTGGTTTTTTTTTAAATTTCTTGAGGCTTAAATTAGATTATTGAATTTATACTTTCCTTCCTTAGGAACGTGTATGTTTACAGTTATAAACTTCCCTCTTAGCACTGTTTTCACTGGATTCCATAACTTTTGGTATGCTATGCTTCCATTTTAATTTGTCTGAGGGTTTTTTCTAATTTCCCTTGTGATTACTTCTTTGCATTATTGGTAATTTAGGACTATGTTTTTGTTTCCTATGTATTTGTTGATATACAAGTTTTCCTTCTCTCTTTGATTTCTACATTTTATTCCATGGGGATTGGAAAACATTTTTTATAAAGTCATTTTTTAAAAATTGTTAAGACTTGATTTGTGGCCTAAGAGGTGGTCTATGCTATAGAGTGTTCCGTGTACACTTAAAAAGAACATGTATTCTGATGTTCTTGGGTGATTTTTCCTTTATATATCTGTAAGGTCCAGTTTGTTTATACTGATGTACGAGTTCTTTATTTACTTATTTATTTTCTATCTAGTTGTTCTGTCCATTATTGAAAGTAAAGTGTTGAGGTATTATTGTATTACCATTTCTCCCTTCAGTTATTTCCAAGTTTGCTTCATATATATGAGATTTGATGTTTGTATATAAATATTTATAATTGTGCATAAATATTTATAAATCTTCTTGGTGAATTGCTCTTTCATATGTAAATAGTATCCTTCTTTGTCTCTTATAAATTTCTGACTTAAAGAATATTTTGTCTGCTATTATTATACTGCGACTACTTGTGCTCCTTTTTGGTTACTATATGAATGGAATATTTTTACAATCCTTTCCCTTTGAGCTAATGTGTGTTCATAGATCTAAAGTGATTCTCTTGTAGACACCATATAGATGATCTTGTTTTTTTTTTTTTTTTAATACAATCAGCTAATCTATTTATTTGAATGACAGGTTTTTCTCTTTACATTCAAATTCATTACTAATAAGAAATGACTTACTACTGCTGTTTTTTGTCTTCTTTATATCTCGTAGATTTTTTTGACTCTCTGTAACTGCTTCCCTTTGTGTTTTATTGATTTTGGGGGTGGCATGTTTTGAATCTCTTCTCTTTTTCTTTTGTGTATATTCTATAGAGTTTTTCTTTGTGGTTTATTGCAATTACATAAAGCTTCTTAAAGTCATAACATTCTATATTAAACTGATAACAACTTTGATTACATACAAAACTTCTATTATTTACAGGTCTAACTCCATTTCATATTATTAATGTCATAGATTACCTCATTATATGTTGTATGGCCATTATATAGATTTCTAGATGTTTTTGTCTTTTAAATTCTATGCAAGAACTAAAAGTGAATTTTTGTACCACAATTGTGACTATTTTTCCCTGTCTTTACCTTTATTAGAGAACTTTACAATTTTTGCATGGTTCTATATTACTCCTCTGTCATTTCTTTTTAATGCAACAGACTTTTGTTTTTATTTTTAGCACTTCTCATAAACAAGGTCTCCTGGCAATGAACTCCTTCAGATTTTCTTTATTTGGAAAATTCTTAATTTCTTCATCATTTTTGAATGACTGGTTTTGCCAAATATGGTATTCATGGTTGATGGTTTCTTTCTCTCAGCCCTTTGAATACGTCAACTCACTCCATTCTGATATATGACGTTTCTCCTAAGAAATCCATTGATGTTCTTATAGCTGCTCACTTATATGTGACAAATCACTTTTTTTCTTGTTCCTTTCAATATTCTGTCTTTGTCTTGACTTTTGACACTTTGATTATAATGTCTCTTCATAAAAGTCTCTTTGATTGTTTCCTGTTTGGACTTCACTGAGCTTCGTAAATCTGTGTCCATTTTCTTCCTCAGATTTCCACAGTTCTTGGCTTTTATATTTTTTAAAAATGTTTCGTTGTATTTAAGATGTACAGCATGATATTTTGATATACATATATGTTAGTGAAATGGTTACTATAGTCAAACAAATTAACAAATCCATAATCTCACAGTCACCCATAATTTTTCTGATGAGAATATCTAAAATCTACTCTGTAAGCACAAATCCAGAATACAATACATTATTAACTATAGTCCTGATTTTGTACATTAGATCTCTAGATTTATTCATCATACATATCTGCTACTTGGTATACTTTAACGTACATCTCCCCATTCTCTCTCATATAACTCTATAACTCCCTATATGAGGTAAACACTGTTTTTTTCTCTATTTTTTATTCTTTTTTTGATGCCACATATAAATAAGATCATGCAACATTTTAAAATTCTGATTCTGACTTATTTTACTATAGACAGTTTCCTCCAGGTTCATCCATGTTGTGGCAAATGGCTGGATTTCCTTTTTTGTTTGTTTGTTTTGGTGACAAGGTCTTAGGCTGTTGGCTCGGCTAGAGTGCAGTGGGATCATTATAGTTTACTGCAACCTCAAGCTCATGGGCTCAGTGATCACCCTGACTCAGACTCCCGAGTATTTGTGACTACAGGTGCCACTACTTAAGATACTTGTATTTACTTTTTGTAGGGACAGAGTCTCACTGTGTTGCCCAGGTTGGTCTTGAACTCCTGGCCTTAATAAATCCTCCTGCCTCAGCCTTCCAAAGTACTGGGATAACAGGCATGAGCCACTGTGCCTAGCCTAGGATCTTCTTTTTATTTAAGGCTGAATATTATTCCATGGTGTCTATGTGTGTGTGTCTGTGTGTGTGTGTGTGTGTGTAAATATTTCTTTATCCATTCATTCATTGATGGATACTACATTTATTTCCATTTTGTGGCTAGTAATTTACATTCCCACCAACAGCATGTAAGTGTTTTCTTTTCATCATACTCTAGCCAACACTTGCTATTTCTTATCTTTTTGGTAAGAGCCACCCTAACATGTGAGGTAATTTTTGCTCATTGTGGTTTTCATTTGCATTTTCCTTACAATTAGTGATTTTTGAACAGCTTTTTTATACCATTTGGCCATTTTTATGTCTTCTTTGAAGACACATTTATGCATGTCCTTTGCCAATTTTTAAACCAGGCCATTTGTATTCTCATTATTGAATTGCTTGAATTCTTATACATATTGGATACTAACTCTTTAACTTTTTACTGAGCATATGGTTTGCAAATAGTTTCTCCCTAACCACAGGCTGCCTTTCCTTTATTGATTATTTCCTCTGCTATTCAGAAGCTTTTTAGTTTGGTGTGTGTGTGTGTGTGTGTGTGTGTGTGTGTGTGTGTGTGTTTCTTCTTTGGCCTGAATTTTGGTGTGAAATTATCACCAAGGCCAGTTTCAAGGAGCTTTTTCCCTGTGTTTTCTCCCAGGAGTTTTATTGCTTGAGGTATTATAGCTAGGTCTTTTCTCCATTTTAAGTTGATTTTTGTGCTTTGCACTAAGATATAATACAATTTCATTCTTTTGCATGCAGAAATCCAGTTTTCCAAACACCAATTTTGAAAAATCTTTTCCCCATTGTGATTTTCTTGGTCTCTTGTCAAAATTAGTTGACTATATATTCAAGTTTATATCTAGGCTCTCTATTCTGTTTCTTTGGTCTATATTTCTGTTTCTTTGCCAGTACCATACAGTTTTGATTACAATAACTTTGCCCTATAATTTTAAATTAAGATGTGTGATGCTTTCAACGCTGTTTTTTAATTCTCAGAATTCCTTTTTCAATATGTTTTTTGGTTCAAAATTAATTTGAAAAATATTTCTATTTCTGTGAATAATGCCATTGGAGTTTTGACAGAAATTGCATTGAATCTCTATATCGCTTTGGGTAGTATAGACATCTTAACAATATGTATTTTTCCAATTCATGAATATCAGCTAATCTTTCCATTTATTTATGTTACTTCAATTTCTTACATCAACGTTTTGTAGCTTTTAGTCTTTTCAGTATATAGATCTTTCACTCCTGATTGAATTTAGTCATAAAGATTTTAATTTTTGATTATATTATAAATGAGAGTGTTTTCTTGATTTATTTTTCATATGGGATCTTTTGGTACTAGTCCTTGTTCAGATTTGGGTACCAAAATGCAGCTGATTTTGTGTGTTGATTTTGTATCCTGCAACCTTACTGACTATATTATCAGGACTACCAATTTTTGTATATGAAGTCTTTGGGGTTTTCTACATATAGGACCATGTCATCTGCAAACAAAGTAAATTTTACACCTCTCTTTCCAATTTGGATTTCTTTCGTTTTTTATTCTGGTCTGATTTCTCTTGTGAGTATGTCTTTATTCTATGTTGAATAGGGATTGTGAAGAGTAGTAATCCTTCCCTTGCACCAGATTTTAGAGGAAATGCTTTTGTTTTTTCTTTAGCAATTATGATGTTTTCTATTGGATTTTTATAAATGATCTTTATCATACTGAGGAAATTTTCTTTTATACCTAAACTGTTGAGAGTTTTTAATAAAAAAAAAGATGTTTGATTTTGTCAAATTCTTTTTCTGCATCATTGAGATAATATTGTGTTTTTATCTTTTATTCTATTAATGTCAGGTATAACATCAATTGATTTGTGTATGTTAAATAAGTCTTTTATGCCAGGGATACATTCTGCTTTCTCGTGATACATAATATCTTTCATGTGTTGTTGAATTTGATTTGCTTATATTTTATCAATACTTTTTTCCATTAATGTTTATTAGAGATATTGGGTTGTAGTTTTCTCTTTCTCTAGTGTCTTTGGCTTTGGCAGGAAGGTGATGCTAGCCTCAGTAGATGTGTCTGGAATTTTTTACAAAAATTTAAAGTAGTTGGGTGTTAATTCGTCTTTAAATGTTTGGTAGAATTCTATCATGAAGCCATCCAATCCTGGGCTTTTATTTGTTGAGGGGTTTGGAATTGCTACTTCAGTCTCTAGTGATTTATTTAGGCTTTCCAGTGCTTCCTGACACAGTCTTGGTAGGTTATATTTTTCCAGGAATTCATCCATTTCTTCTAGGTGACCCAACTTGTTGGCATGTAATTTTTATTACAGTCCTTTAAGATCCTTTTATTTCTGAGGCATCCATTGTTTTGTTTCCACTTTCATTTCTTATATTGTTTATTTGAGCCTTTTCTAGTTTTTCTCAGTCTACCTAAACACTTGTTTTTAACTTAATTTTGTTGATTTTCTTTGTTTTTAAATTTTATACTTAAATATTCCTATTCTGATTTTATTACATCTTTTTTTGCTAACATTGGATTTTGTTTGTTATTTTTCTGGTTCCTTGAGTCATAATGTTATGGAAATTATTTGAGACACTTCTTTTTTAATGTAGGGATTTATGGCCATAAAAACCAATTTTATCTTATTTTGTTTTATTATTTCAGAGTATTATAGGGGTACAAATACTTTGGTTCCATAAATTGCCTTTCCAATGCCCAAGTCAGAGCTACAAGCGTTCATTTTAAAACTACTTATGCTGCATCCCACATTTGGTATGTTGTGTTTTTATTGTCATTTGTCTCATATTTTAGTTTTTCTTTTAATTATCTGACCCATTGGTTGTTCAAGAGGATGTTATTTAATTTCCACATTTTTATGTATTTCTCATTATTCCTTCTTTTTTATTATTATATTAATGTTATTATTATTTTTTGAGACAGAGTCTTGCTTTATTGCCCAGGTTAGAAATCAGTGGGATCATCATAGCTCACTGCAACCTCAAACTCCTGGGCTAAAGCAATCCTCCTGCCTCAACCTCCTGTGATTCTTCCTTTTTATGATCTCCAGTTTCAGACTATTTTAGTCAGAAATAATACTTGATATGATTGAATCTTATATTTGTTAATATTTGTTTTGTGTTCTAACATATAGTCCATACTGGAAAATATTCCATGTGTGCTAGAGAAAAATGTGTATTCTGCTACTGTTGAGTGGCATGTTCTGTATATGTCCACAGGTCCATTTTGTCTAAAGTATACTTCAAGTTCAGTATTTCATCATTATTTTTCTACTTGGATGATCTATTCATTGTTAAAAATGGAGTATCGATGTGTCCACAACTATTACTATATTGGTATATATTTCTCTTTTCTTGTATGTTAATATTTACTTTATGCATTTAGTTGCTCCAATGTTTCATACATGTATGTTTATAAGTGTTATGTCTTCTTGATGCATTGATTTTATACCATTATATAATGACTTTCTTTGTCTCTTGTGACAGTTTTTGATTTAAAGTCTAGTATAGCCATACCTGCTCTTTTCTTGTTACCATTTTCATAGAATACAGTTTTCCAACCCTTCACTTTTAGCCTGTGTGTGTCCTTGTAGGCAAATTGAGTTTCTTTAAGCAGCACATATGAGGACTTGTATATTTTAAATCCATCAGCCACTCTATGGCTTTTTAAAAAAAATTCAGAATATTATGGTGATACAAATGTTTCAGCTACATGATTGCTTTTGTACAGCTTGAGTCAAAGTATAAGTATGCCCATCACCCAGGTAGTGTACATTGTACCCATTAGGTGTGATGTCATCCATCTCCTCCTCCACCCCTACCTGCTTGATTTATGTTGAGTTTTGCTTCCATGTGTGTTGATGAGTGCTGATCATTGATTTTTAACTTAATAATGAGTACATGTGGTGGCTAATTTTCCGTTGTCGCAATACTTCACTTAGGAGAACGATTTACAGTTTCATCCAGGTTGTTATGAAAGGCATAAATTCATCATTTTTTCTTATGGATGAGTAGTACTCCATGGTATACATATGCCACATTTTATTAATGCACTTATAAATCAATGGGTACTTGGGTTTATTTTGCATCTTTGTAATTGTGGATTGTGCTGCAATAAACATGTGAGTGCAAGAGTCTTTTTGGTAAAATGACTTTTTTTGCTTTGAGCAAATATCCAGTGGTGGGACTGCTGGATCAAATGGTAGGTCTACTTTCAGTTCTTTGACAAATCTTTGTATTGTTTTCCAAAAAGGTTGTACTAACTGGCAGACCCATCGATAGTGTACAAGTGTTCCTTTCTCTCCACATAAATGCCAGCATCTGTTTTTCTGGAACTTTTTGATAAAAGCCATTCTAACTGGGGTAAAGTGATAATTCCTTGTGGTTTTGATTTGTATTTTCCTTTTATTAGAGACATTGAGTATTTCTTCCTATGTTATTGGCCATTAGTCTATCTTCTTTTGCAAAACTTCTGTTCATGTCTTTTTCCCCACTTTTTAAAGAAGTTATTTGATTTTTTTTCTTGCTGATTTGCTTGAGTTCTTTATATATTCTGGTTATTAGACCTCTATTGGATATATAGCATGCAAATATTTTCTCCAATTGCGTAGTTCCTCTATTTGATCTCTTGACTATTTCCTTGGCTGTACAGAGGCTTTAATTTAATCAAGTCCTATTTATTAATTTTTGTTGTTTCTGTGATTTCCATTTGGGTCTTCTTTAAAATACCTTGCCTAGGCCACTATCTAGAACAGTTTTTCCTACAGTTGCTTCTAGAATTCTTATAGTTTCATGGTGTAGGTTTAAGTCTGTTATCCATCTTGAATTAACTTTTGTGAGAGGTGAGAGATAAGGATCCTGTTTCAGTCTTCCACATGTGGCTATCCAACGTTAGTGAATACGGATTTTTTTCTCCAGTGTATATTGTTGTCTGCTTTGTCAAAGATCACATGACTATATGTGGATGGTTTTATCTCTAGGTTCTCTGTACTCTTCCATAGGTCCATGTCTCTATTATTGTGCTACTATCATGCTGTTTTGGTTATATGACCTTGTAGTATAGCATGAAGTCTGATAAAGTGTTGCCTCCCAATTTGTTCCTTTTGCTTAAGGTAGCTTTGGCTATTCAGGCTATTTTCTGGTCCTATGCAGAATGTAGATTTATTTTTTCTAGATCTGCAAAAAGTGACATTGGTATTTTGATGGGGATTGCATTGAGTCTGTAAATCACTTTGGGTAGTATGGACATTTTAACAATGTTGATTCTGCCAATCCATCAGCATGATATATTTTTCTGTTTGTTTACATCCTCTGCAATTTCCTTTCTAAGTGATTCATAATTATTCTTGTAGAGATTATTCATCTCCTTCGTTAAATATCTTCCTAGGTATTTTATTTTCTTTGTTGCTATTGTGAAAGTTATTGAGTCTTTGATTAGATTATCAGTTTGATTGTTGTTGATGGATAGGAATGCTACTGAGCTGTGCACATTGATTTTGCAACCTGAGACTTTGCTGAATTTTTTATCATTGTCAGCAGTGTCTTGGAAAACTATTTGGGCTTTTCAGGATATATAATTATCAACAAAGAACAATAGTTTGAACTCCTCTTTTCTCATTTGGGTATTCTTGATTTCCTTCTCTTGCATGATTGCTCTACCTAGGACTTGCAGCACTATGTTGAATAAAAGTGGTGACAGTGGGCATTCTTGTCTTTTTCTAGGTCTAAGTGGGAGTGCTTTCAACTTTTCCCCATAAAGTATCATGCTGGTTGTGGGTTTGTCATATATGCTTTTTATTGTTTTGGGATAAATTCCATTCATGCCTATTTTGTCAAGAGTTCTTATCATAAAAGAGAGCTGAATTTTGTTGAATGCTTTTTCTGCATCTATCGAGGTGATTATATGATCGTTGTTTTTGTTCTGTTTCTGTAGTGAATCACATTTACATATTTACGTATGTTGATACATCCTCGTATCCCTGGGATGAAACCCACTTGGTCATGGTGGATTATTTTTTGATGTACAACTGAATTTGGTTGGCTATGATTTATTAGATTGTTGATTTGTTATCTTCCTTTCTTTGTGATGTAGTCATTTAAGGCTATAAATTTTCCTCTTAGGACTACTTTTGCTCAATCCCACAAATTTTTATAACTTGTGTCCCCTTTACCATTTAGTTCAAGGACTCTTTTTATTTCCTTCTTAATTTCCTCCTTGGCCAATTATCATTCAGGTTGTTTACTTTCCATGACTTTGTGTAAAGTTGAATTTTTCTGTTGGAGTTGATTTCTAATTTTCTTACACTGTGTTCTAATAAGGTATGTGTTATAATTTCTGTTTTCTTTTCTTCTTCTTTTTTTTTTTTGGAATTTGTTGAGACATGTTTCATGGCCTAAGAAGTGATCAATCTTAGAAAATGTCTCACGTGCTGATTAGAAGAATGTATATTCAGTAGTTTGGGGATAGAGTGTTCTTTAAATGTCTGCTAGGTCCGTTTGTTCTAGAGATTCATTTAAGTCCAGTGTTTCTTTACTTATCTTCTGCTTGGAGGATCTGTCCAGTTCTGTCAGTGGGGGCTGATATCCTCACCTTTTATGATGCTATTGTTTATCACTTTGTTTAGCACTAGTAGGTTTTGATTTATTAATCTGGGCACACCTGTAGTATTCACATATTTAGGATTGTTATGTCTTCTTTTCAAATTGCTCCCTTTACCATAATATAATGACCAAATTTGTCTTTCTTACTTTGTTTATTTGAAGTCTCTCTTTTCTGATATGAGAATGACTACACCAGCTTTCTTTTGATTTCCATTTGCATGCAATATTTTTTTCCCATCACTTCACCGTGGGTCTGAATGAGTCCTTGTGGTTTAGATGTGTTTCCTGGAGACAACAGATACCTTTCTCATGTTTTTTTTAATCCATGGCCAGGCTATGTCTCTTGGTTGGACAAGTCAAGCCATTCACATTTGTTGGGAGAATTAATAAGGGGGTGGATTTCTGTTAATCCTATTGGTTAGAAACTTGTTAATTTGTTTTATCTCTTGAGTCATTATGGTATATGGGCTCTGAGTTTTAGCTTCTGGGTAATTTTACACTGGTGGCTGTGTATTATGCTGGTTGATGTATAATGCAGATCTGAGTACTTCCCACAGGGCAAGTCTGGTCTTGACAAATTCTGTGAGTGTCTGCTTATCTGGAAAATTCTTTATTTTCCTTCATGTAAGAAACTTAGTTTTGCAAGATACAAAATTCTAGGCTGGCCATTATTCTGTTTGAGAAGATTGAGAGATCGAGAAGATTGAAGGGAATGGGGTCCCATTCACTTTTGGCTTATAAGGTTTCAGTTGAGAAGGCTTCAGTTAGCCTCATGGGTTTTCCTTTGTAAGTTATCTTATATTTTTGTCTTATGACTCACACTAATTCCACCTTTGTGTTAACTTTGGCCAGCCTAATGACTATGTTTCATGGTGATTGCCTCTTTTTGATGAATCTCCCAAGAGTTTGTTGAGCTTCTCATACCTGGATATCTAAATTCTAGCAATACCAGGGAATTTTTCCTCAATTATTCCCTCAGATCGGTTTTCCAACCCTTGTGTATTTCTTGTTCACCCTTGGGGATGCCTATGATTCTTATTTAGTCCTCTTTACATAATCCCATATGACTTGTAAGCTTTGTTTGTTCCTCTTTTTTCTATGATTTTTATCTTCGACTGACATGCTTATTCCAAAGTTGTTTTCTTCAAGTTCTGAGATTCTTCTGCCTAATCTAGTATAGTTTTGAAACTTTCATCTGTGTTTTATATTTCCTTGAAAGAACTTTTCTTTTCCAGAAGTTCTATTTGATTTTTTTTAATAATTTGATTTCTTTATCAATTTTTTTATTCATTTTTTGTATGGGTTTCAGGATTTATGTTGGGTTTCCATTTCCTCTTGTATTTCATTGAGCTTCCTTATAATCCGTATTTGGAATTTTTTATCAGTCATTTCAATAGTGTCATTTTGGTTGGTATCCATTGGTAAGGAGTTATTCTTTTCTTTCCCTCTCATTTTTCATATTCTGAATTATTTCACTGATTCCTTCTCATCTGGCCTCTTATTTGTGACCTGGGGTGACTATGCCTGTTTGGTGGGCCTGTCTGTGTATCCCCAAAGATTGAACCCTAACCATTGCAGGGAGAACAGTGTTTGTCCTGAGTTGCCTATGGGGCGTTCATGCAGGTTTGATGTACCTCTCAGGTTGCCTCTGACCTGCTGTCTTCACCTCTTCCCAGCAGTTCAAATTGAGTTGTGCCCCTACCTTAATCTCCAAGATGGTAGGTGGTACTTTTGAGTAGAAACCATCCACACCTTGTTTGTTTGAGTTGGAAGGTACTATGTTGGGCTATTGACTTTTCCCCCCTGTCATTGGTTGACATTTGTGTGGAAGAAACAGCTGCTAAGATATTCTTTTGTGCCTATTGTAAGCTCTGGTCCTCTAGGTAGGGCACATGAGTGCCTCAAGCTTTAGGAGGAACCCTGTCACCCCCAGGGGCCTGCTTCATGTCTACTCCCAATGATGTGAGGGGAGGAGCAAAGAAGATCATGTCTAGACTGTGGGAGACTAAAAGGCTTTGCAAAGCCTTGGCAGGGCTCAGTACCTGTTTTCCTGCTACTAGGGGGAGCTGCAGGGATGTCATTCAGGACAAGCTTTCCAACCCAGGAAGCCTGTTCCCAAGGGAGGTGTCTAAATGCTTGAGTGTTTAGTCCCTGGGCCAGGCTCTTTCTGCCCTTGTCCACTAGTGCAGTTTCTCATTGGGGAGGGGTGAGCACCCTCCCAAACCACCTCTCCCTGGAACCCTACATGACACTCCTGTCAGATTTCCCTTACCACCCAACTCCAGCTCTCTTAACTTCACCCTGCACCATGTGTCTGACTCAGTAGGTGCATCTCCACAAAATGCTTGAGGGCAGGGTATTTTCTAATTGTGTACCCCTGTTCCACTACATGTCCCCAAAGGGAGAGTAGTGAGCCCCTCTATCTGCAGGGACCTCAGCTATGGGCACACTCGCACCAGAGAGAAATGGCTACTCACCAGTTTCTTGACTCAAGCTTCATTTCCTATTGTAATGAGTGGGGGGTTGGGCCACAGTTCCTGCTCAGCTGCTGTGCCT
This sequence comes from Lepilemur ruficaudatus, assembly GCA_963574885.1. NCBI lineage: Eukaryota > Metazoa > Chordata > Mammalia > Primates > Lepilemuridae > Lepilemur > Lepilemur ruficaudatus. The sequence continues at coordinate 38,592 of CAUYRT010014514.1, forward strand.
GAGGCATTTGGTTGCCATGGAACTGGGAGTTAGGCTATTTCTCTCTGAATGCCAAACCTCATTCAATATGGCAGTTCTCCAGTAGAGGGTTGGGCACATTCACTGATACCCATTCCTCAGTACCCCACCACATTCTCCAGTGGGCTATGTCCACTATGGCTTCCTTGCCACCTGAGTCCAGGTCCAAGACCTTTTCTCTGCATCTCCCTGCTCTAGTGTCCAAAGGATGTCGGGATTGGCCTGCCTATCTTAGCTGTCAGCCCATGATCCTGTGAAACTTTAGAGGGTAGGTTGCTCCCAAATTTTGGTGGGCCCACTTTCTGTGGTGAGGTCAGCGTGGGGTGTGAACCTGCCATAGAGAAACAGCCATTTGTGAGCTTATTGATTCATCCTTTCTTCCTCTCTTCTTTATTTCCTCTGTGGTGAGTCAATTTTCTCTTGTTGCTATTAAGATTTTTTCTTTGTATGTCACTTTTGGTAATTTCATTATGTGTCTCCACAAAGGTCTCTTTGGGCTTTTTCTACATGCATTTAATTTAGCTTCTTGAAACTCTGTGTCTAATTTCTGCCTCAGATTTCTAAAGTTTTTGACCATTATTTCTTCATATAATGTCTCTTCCCCTTGCTCTCTCTCTTCTTTAGAGACTCACATAATGCTAATATTTATCTGCTTAGTAGAGTCCCCAAAGACTACAGATGCTCTTCATTTTCTTAATTGGTTTTTGGTCCTGGGACTCAATTATATGTGATGACCTATATTCAAGTTTACTGATTCTTTCTTTTATCTAATGAAGTGTGCTATTAACACTTTTAGTAAATTTTTCAGTTCATTCATTGTATCTTTCAGCTGGAGAACATATTGTTTATTTTTACAGTTTCTATTTTCTTCTTGGTATGCATATAATTGCATATAATATCACATGCATATAATTTATATGCATATAATTTCTTATTGATTATAAGGCTGGTTCATCATTTAAAAATAAGTTAATGTGATCCATTACATCAATGAGATAAAGAAGGAAAATTGTATGATTTTATCAATAGAGGTACAAAGAACATTTTACCCAATTTAACACATTTTGTGATAAAAACTCTCAGCAAACTAGGAATAAAGGGAAACTTTCCAAACTTGAGAAAGAACATCTACAAGCATCCTACAGTTAATATCAGATTTGATGATAAGAAACTAAATGATTTTTCACTAACATCAAGAAAAAAGAAAGAATATAAGTCACTATTTCTATTAGCAAAATATTGGAGTCCAAAACACTTACCATATCAGAGACATGTGAGGATATGGGGCAATAGCAACTCTCAGTTATTGTTGATGGGAATCCAAAATGTTGCAGTCATTTTGGGCAATTTGGTAATTTCTTAAAATATTCAACTTACTCTTACCATATGATCAAGCAAATTGTCTTTGATATTTACCAAAATGAGTTGAAAACTTGTATCTACACAATAATATGCACATGGATATTTATAGAAGCTTTGTAAATGATTGTCAGAAATTGGAAGCAAAAAAGAGCTTCTTTAACAGGTGAATGGATAAGCAAATTTGGGTGCATACATACAGTGGAATATTATTTGGTGAGTTAAGAAGTGAAACCTTAAGCCACAAAAAAACATGAAGGAAACTCAAATGGATGCTGCTAAGTTAAAGAAGCCATCTGAAAAGACTACATACTGTATTATTCCAATGAGATGACATTCTGAAAAAGAAAAAAAAAACAAACAAACAATAATAAAGCCATTGGTTTTCCAGGAGATTGTGTCTCTTTTAAAATTTTACTTTTCAAGACAAACGAAATGCTACTCACAAGGTATAATACTATCATGATTTTTTAAATAAATTATTAATTCAACTCTATCTTCTAAAACTCTTTCTGAAGTCAAAACTAATTGATAATTCAACACTTCAAAGTCTGTGTATCTTTTCCAAGTAATTCACTTGATAATTAACACTTCACATTCTTGTTAATGGTAAGAGAGGCTGGGACAGGTAGCAGAGAGGGGAGGATTAGTTAATGGGGGCAAAAATACACTTAGAAAGAATGAATAAGATATAGTATTTGATAGCACAATGGGGTAACAATAGTCAACAATAATTTATTATATATTTTAAAATAACAAAAAGAGTAGAATTCAAATGTCCTGACACATGAAACAATAAATGCTTTAAATGATGGATACCACAATTACCATGATTTGATCATTATGCATTTTATGCATATATCAAAGCATCACATGTACCCTATAAATATATAGACCTATTATGTACTCATAATAATTAAAAATTTAAAAATTAAGAAGCATTAATTAGAAATAAAAAAGAAAATTAACATAGTTACTAAAATATGCCTCTACTTTTCAAAATGTTTTTTGAAGTCTATTGAAATTTAATTACATATAAGGCTATGACATTCATCTTAATTTATTATGCCATGTGAATTAAAAATGCCATTACTCAAAAAGAATACAATTTATTTTGTTTTTGCATTTCTAAGAAAATAATTAGCTTTGGTACACCAGTTTTTAAAATTTGTGTTTGCATTTAGGCAGTATGTCCAGAATTGTTTGACAAGATCAAAAGGGTAAAGAAATAACTTAGGCAACATCTCTGTTTTTTTTTGTTTTTTTTTTTTTTTAGTATCCAAAGTCAACAACTTCAGAGACACTTTCAGTTGTTGTGACACAGTTGCTTGGAATTAATCTGGGATTAATATATGATGACATCTACAAATGTTACTGTCCAGGAACTACATGCATAATGAATCCTAAAGCAATGTAAGGCCCATTCTTTTTTTTTTTTTTATCAAATATATATCTTATTTTAGAAAATGTTGGTAGTATTCCTTGATGTATAACCTCTTTCAAAATAACTTGAGCAAACATATTTTTATTGAATACATATATGCTTATTTAAGACATTCAAGAGATTGACTATAAGATGTTTTAGAAAATATGCATAATATCTTTGTATTCAATGTTTATAGTATAGAGAGGAATTGGATGTTAATGATGACATACCTGAGTTACTGGAGTTTTGTTGGAGTTATTGAAAACCTTTTCAGGGCCAGCAAGTGGTATGAGTTTTGTAAGTAAGAGGCTTCAAAAGCTCAACAAACCTATAATAAGGAAATGGGGTGAAAATTTAAAAAAAAAAAGAAAAGAAAAGGAGGGTTGGAATATAAAGAAGAATATTTTAGGCATAAGGAAAAAGAAGAAAATACAATGAGGATAAAAAACTGTGAGTTAGGGGAAGAAGCCCATGAATGAATATAAGAAATGTAGGAAACAACCTGATTATGTAGTCATGATTTTTTTATTTGAATTTTATGGTAAATATAACAAAACATATTTCAATCAGTTTTTGCAGTATGGATAATAAAAATTATCTTGTAGAGTGTATGTAAAATAAATCAAAGTTTGTGACAATTTAGAATATTTTGGAGATGATTATTCTCATAATAATCTATAGCAGAAAAGATGGAGAGAAAGGAAGAGTGAGGAATCATGAAAAGGTAAAAACTTTTGTGTATCACAACTTACTAACATGTATTGAAAAGGACCAATACTTTAGAAAAGGAGAAAAATGGAGTGAAATCTTGAGGAAAGTTTTTATATGGTGTATCTGAAATTGTGAGTCACCCACAGGAGTCATGTGCACAGTTAGTTGTATAGTTCCAGATCACAGAGGACACAGGACCTAAAATGTGTGAGCCATCAGTATGTGGTGAGAATGAAAGCAATAAGGAAATCATTAAAAAGAAGTTATCAAGTAAAAAGGTGCCTTAATGTAAAGCTTTGAAAACTCATATTTATAGACTGAGTAATTAAGGGAAAAGCAGTGATATGAAGGAGCAGAAATAAAATATTAGGACAAGAACCAGAATAATGTGGAGTCTTATCTAAGGAGAAATGCATTTTAGGAATAAGGGAGGGAATGGAAGCCAAGTGGTGAAAAAAGAAAAGAAAAAAAATAAAAATGTCAGGATGATATTTTAATCTCCCCAAATTCTCTTATAAAACAGAGAGAAAAACCAGAAAACTGTATTGAAAAAAAAAAAAAAAGCATATATGTTTCCCAAGGAGTAACAACAGGAATACCAGCAGGTGGAGTGAATCCATTACCAAAATAAAGCCTGCATGGAATAAGTAACTGTGTGGGAGGAAATAGAAGGAACACAATAGGACCCCTAAAAATTACACAGACTTGGAAATTCAGAAATCATTGACTAATACAAACTTGCAAAAATTATCCCCATGAAGAATTATTATCAGTAATTTCATGGCATTATAGGAGCAAAATTGGTAGAGATTTTGCAAATTGTGAAACTTTCTTGAGATGCTGATACGGTTTGGGTCTCTGCCCTAAAAAAATCTAACAATAATGAGCACATATGTCACTCAGGGAAAGGTTTTTAAACACTCTTTTCTACTAAAAAGAACAGAGGTACTTTGGAGAAGTGACTAATTCCACGGCTCAGGCAGAGAAAATAAAAATGATCGTGGAATATCTTGTGTCAAAAATAAGGAAGTTCTCAAAAAATTATGAAGATTTGTCAAAGGAACACAAAAGCCAGTTTGAATGGGCTCCCACTTGCCAAATCTGGGACAATTTTAGTGTCAAAAATAATAATAATAGTGGTATTTTACTCATTGAGTAAAATAGAAAACATGATTCCATGTTGATGTAAATACATAACTGAATAAAATGTAATTAAGAATGGGATATTTACATAAAATTAAATAATTATTAACTGACAAGAGGGACAAAAGTAATTTTACAGTGAAGACTAGCAGGCACACCTTAATCAACTGATCAAAGTGACTTTTCTCAGTAATATAACAAATCGAAATTGTGTGCCACTTTTTAGGTTGCAATTAAACAAACACAGCAATATTCACGTGATAAGGTTGCCAAGATGCATAACCTCAGCCTAATCATGAAATATTTTATAAACCTAAATTAAGGGACATTCTACCCCAAAATTGGCCTGTGATCATCAATCTTTTTAAGGTTGTAACCGCCAGCCAAAAATACCTTACAAAACTAAACTATGGAGGCAGTAGAAGTAAATATGATGTTTGATTCCAACCTGGATCCTTTTGCTATAAAATGCCAGTATTGTGATATTTTCAGGGAAATTTGAATAGAATTTGAAGATTAGATGCTAGTAATGCATCATTTTCTAATTTTGAAAGGTCGGGTATGCTTATGTATGAGAATTAAAATCTTTGCAAGAACTATATGTTAAAATATTGAGTCATCAGGACATTGTGTTGTCATATTAACTGTTTTAGGAAACAAAATTTATTCTATGAAATATATTTGCATTATTTATGTAAGTTTCAGTGTTACAAAATTAAACATTCAAACAATATGTGTAAATGTATAGAAATACAGAAAGTAAAGTGTAAGAAGTTAAAAAGGCTCAAGGGATTACATATTGCATATACCTCAGTGTTGAGATATTTTATTTGATTTATTTTGTTACCAAAGAACATAAAATTATGACTTTTCACTGACACCATCAACCATCTTTTATTCCTTGAACTTTTCCACATAAATTTCCTAGTGTGTTCCATTTTCTTAATGAACATTGCATCTTATGATAATGATGTTGACAATAAGAATGAAATAATAACTCATAGGACTCAGGCAAATAGAGCTTATTGTTTGTGAAGCACTTGCAAGTGTTTTTAACATATCTTAACTCATCCCACTTTACTAGTTTTTAGATGTCTGTCATATCAAATTAAAGAAGAAATGAACTCACCGCTTTTATTTACAACCTGTATTAAAAATAAAAACACTCCTCTTTTCTAGTTCTTCCCTAAGTGAAGTACTTTAGAATTTATGGCACTTATTTAAGAGAGTTACTTTGATACTGATTTAATTACATTTATCTGAGGAATATAATTTAATTTTAGACGTTCCCGTGGTGTAAAGTTTTTTAGCAGTTGCAGCATGGATGAATTTAAACAGAGAGTTTCACAGCCTGGATATGAATGCCTTCTTCAGAATCCAACAGTTCCAGGAATGGTCTACCAAAGAGAGGTTAATAGCAAGCAGGTCCCTCTGACTTGTGGCAATGGAATTTTGGATGAAAATGAGGAATGTGACTGTGGGGATCCAGAGGTTAGTGACAAACATTAATAGTTTATCCAAAGATTTGTTTTTGCATTTCTCATAGAGTCTTGCAGATACAGATGTGATGTAAGAGGGGAGGACATCTTTCTTTAAATGCTGAACTATTATGACATATCTAAGGTAGGGAGATATGTGGCATGTGACAGCTGGATCATCCTTCATTTGAAGCAGGTGACGATTTTGAACACTGAATAAATGTATCATAGATTAAAGAAATAGATTTTCTTCATTATGTAACTAAAGACTTAAAAAAAATCTAAACCATTTTATCAAGTATTTAAGATAGGGATATAAGCATTAACTACTCATCCAGAATTTGCAGAATTTAAATACTGAGTAAGTATAGTATGGATTATAGACTTAGATCATCTTCATTGTGTCACTGTTCATAGCAGTATCATTTCCCTCTACCATAAATATTGGTAGCATCAAGAATATGATCAACTAAATCACCTCCTGAATTTCTCTCAAGTGACTCCATTGGTTCACTAAGATATTAGATGAGTTGTCAGTTATATCCTCATCTCCGAATTTTAGTCATTGCCTTAGTGGAAACTTCATTGATTTTAACTGGGTTTCGCAGAATGGGATTAATCTTAATTCTTGGTTCATTGTCATCAGTGTGTACATCAGTAATGTACATGACAATGACACAGTACATACATAATCCAATTGTTCCTTATTCCACATCCTTTCCTCTATTACTGAGGAATAAATACTATACAGAATTTTTTGTTCAACCATACCTTTTTTATACTTTTATCATAGATTTTATAAGCTTTCAGTTTTAGAAGAGTATAAAAATATACCACAATTATCTGGGAGTAATTTTTATCCCCTGCATTACTGATAATGTCTATGTTATTTTGTATTAATATACTTCATTTTTTCACTTTTTTGAGTAATAATCCACTATTTATGTGAATATGCAGTTACTGATTATTTTCTTATTGATGAACATTTAGATTGTTCAGATATTTGTTTTCCTGTCTTAAGAAGTTCTGCTATGACTTGTACTTAATCACTGATGCACATGAGTCTCCTAGCTATATATCCAGGTATGGAATTTCTGGGTTAGGAAGTAAATGAATAATGCCTGAGCAATGATGCATTTTTTCCCAAAAATAGTAGTGCTAATTTATACTTTCAATGGCTTTTTTACTGTATAATATAGATCTTTTCTATTTCACACCCTATCCAGCACATGGTATTGCCAGATGTGGTAATTTTTTGCTGATTACAAGTGTACAAAATGATATCTCATTGTGGTTTCAATAGAACATTCCTTGATTATTAGTACAATTTAACATCTCTTCATATGTTTACAAGCCATATTATTTTTCTTTGCTGTAAAATGTCTGCTTATTTGACTTGTACTTTCATTTATTAAGTATAATTTTTATGCTTTTTAAAAAATTTCTTTATACATTATTTATGCTGTTGGTTAATGTGTTATAAGTAATCTATATTTTTTCTTTGATATAATTTCCATTGTAAATAATTTCTTGATTTGAAAAAAATATGTATTGTGCTTCCATTCAAAATGCTATTAAAGATTTCAGCCTTATAATATTTCAGTATAAATGTAAAAATTTCACTCTTTCCTTCCTGAAGTTTCTTTTCATTTTTTTGCTTTTTCAGTGTTTTTGCCTGTTTGTGCTTTCTTTGATATGGATATATTTGATTGCTGGATTTTCAAGATCAGACATAGTTTCTTTTGTTAAGAGGCTTAGTGGATTTTTCATTCAAATATTTTCCTTCTTTAACATTTTCATTTTGTTCTTTTTAAAAATATCTTCTGTTTCTTTTTATTGTGTTCATGTTGAGAAAGAAAAAGAACCTTTTTATCCGAGTAATGTAAGCCCCCTTTAAATTATCAGGCCCAAGAAGGCATTGGAATGAGACAGCAATCATGTCTCACCCTCCCTTCCCCAGCTAAGTAATCATTTAGAAGCTGCCTGCTACATAGACTCAAGACTGTCATCACAAATAGCTATACATTAATCTAACAATGCCATATGCCTGATACCATAACTCTTACCCTGTAGTTCAACAATATATAGCCAATTCCTAATCAGTGTTATTTCTGTAACAAATGGGTATCCCTGAAAAACTTTCGTAATTGTCTTCTCTCCTGATTCATCCCATTTTTCTTTAAAAACTCAAGCTTACCCTTTGTTCTCTAGAGCCCTTCTTGGAAGTGTTTCTAAACTTTGGATATAGTTCTCTACCTTGGCCCCAATAAGGTCTCTACTTATATTAATTTGCTTCAGTGTTTTTCTGTTGGTTGAGATGTCTAGCGTAGTCTGCAGGATTCAGAGTGACCTCCCACTCCTGCTGTCCAACATACACTCTCGGACTCAGAACTCAAAATGAGTGTTCTTTGATTCCAGAGGTTTCACTGGGTGCAGAGGTTGAGTTCTTCTGAATCCAGACCTCCTCTTTCTTTTCAGGTGAAGTCTAGAAGATTTTATTTGGGCATTTTTTCCTAAACTCTCTTTCCTTTAAGATTGAAATCTTTTATTTCTTTCTGTCTCTGGACAGGAGGTTTGGATAAATAGCTCTGCAAACTGACTTCTCTGCCTCTGCTTCACAAGAATGTGTAGGTCACTGTCAGGCAAAGAGCTTTACAGAGCACTGCCTTCTCTACCAATGTCTCATTACATGAAGTCTGAGGTCATAGTCAGGGAAAGAACTCTGCAGAGAACTGCTTTTTCTGCCTCTGCTTCAGGGCAGGAGATATGGGTCAAGTTACGGGAAGTCTGGCATTGATGGTTTCACTTTTGAGGCCCAGAATTACATAGCATGCTTTTAAAATTGCAGCTGGTTCACTTGCTTGTAATTTAGACTTGTATTTTCATTTGTGACCCATTCCCAGTTAGTTTTAAATCAAGGGATGCATGAGGACAAATTCTCAAATCCTGAAATAAGAATTTTTTTTTTTTTTTTTTTTTAGAAATCTCTTCTTTAACTCCTTTAAAAAATCCTTTAAATGCTCAAACTTCCAGCTCAACTTTGCTGGGAGATTTACTAAAAGGCATTCCAGCCTTTTCTATGCCCTTCTCAATCCCCTGGAGGTGTAAATTTTGCCACTTCTTTGAAGTGTTAACACTCAGAGAATTAGAAAAGCAGCATTCCAGTTGAGACTGGATTTGAAACAGAACTGAAATTCTTTAGACCACCACAAAATTCCCTTTCTCAGCAGAAACCTCTAGCTTAGGAGAGAAATATTTATAGGACTTAATCTGAATTATTTGTTTTAAATTATTGGTATGATACTTACTTTTTGGAATAACCATTTATAACCCTTTACTGAAGGAAGCCAAAACAGTCCTTCCTTAAATACTAGAGATTGTTGAGCTGAAGAAGGTTAAAACACAGGGGGACCCTCTGTTCCTTCCTCTACTTGCCTGATGGGCAGGACAGCAATTTACAAAGACAAAGGTTTTCCCGTCCTCCTGTCTGCCTATATAGGATTTATGGATTTTTGGTAAATTACTACTTAAGCAAGACCTCTAAGCATTGCAAGGCCTCCAGTCCTCTAGCCCTTGCAAGAGCTCTACACTTTGAAAGAAAAATACTTTTAAACTGAAGCTTCTACATGATGGATAAAGCATGTATTGATATAGTCTGGCTGGTTTTTCTTTTGTTAAAATGCCTTGTTTTTAGGAGAGTGTCTCATCTAAGAACCTATGAAGGAAGAAAAGGGGTGATAATTTCTCCTCTACATTACCCCCACAGGCAGCTTGGTTTTCCTGTTTTCCTGCCTTTGTGTGTAGACAGTCACTGGAGAAGCTGAAACCTTAGAAAATATGGTCTTTTGGATGTGTGTTGCACTCATTGGCGGCTAGGAAAACTTGCTTTTCTTTAAGCTGTCCTTGGAATGGGTATGGATCCTGGAAGGACTGAAATTTTTGCTCCCTCTTTGGAGACCTTGTTTAAAGTCATAAAGATATTGCTGGTTTTCAGTCATTTTCTTGGGTATAACTTTGATTTAAAATTTTGGTTAATATTTAGAATGTGATAGAAACTTTTTCTTATTGTTTTATTTGTTTAGTCTGTTATCGTAAGCTAAATAAAGCTATATACTCAGAAGGAAACAGTTTATTCTAACAGTTCAAAGAAAAACAGCCTTAAATGATGATTACTCAAGACCTCTAATAAACAAATATGCTGCAACTCTAAAACTTCTTCTTCATGTAAATTTCAAACAAGAAAATCCAAGAAAACAAAAATGTTTGCAGTTTACTTAGCTAAATCCTGATAAAAAGATTTATGAAGAGATCTGTAATCAAAAGTTGACTTTATTAAAACTGATGTGTAGACTATGTATGTATGTATATATATTTTAAGGCTTATGTTCTTTCTACAAAAACTTCTTATTCAACTGAATTCCCTTTTTCTTAAACCCTTGATAAATGCTTAAATCTCTCCCTGTGGTTTGTGCTGCAAATTTGCTGCCACAAATTTGGAAAGGGCTTTGGCCACGTGGGATAGATAAAATTTAACTTGTTCCATTTTCAAAGGCAATATTTAAATCAACTATCCTTATAAATTAGTGAGTTTTACCTGTCCCCTGGTAAAAATTTTAAGATAAAAACTATAAAAACTGTATTTATGTATGTCTAAATTTTTATTATACATGTTTTACTGTTGCTGCCCAACCAAGTTAATTTGCCTGCTGCCCAAGAGGAAGCCAGTACACCAAGATAGCTGGGTTTACCATAGAGAAAGAGTTTTTAATTACACATAGCACTAAGTGGGGAGATGGGAGGAATTTCTCAAATCTGCCTCCCTGAGAATATGGAAGACAGGTTTTTTAAAGACAGTTTAGCTTAGGCAATTGAGTCTGCTAATCGCTGGGTTCAGGGTGAATCCATAGGATTATAAAAATTGTCTTATTTGCTGACCAGGTTCTTGGGTGGGGGTCACAAGACCGGTTGAGTCAGTTTCTCTATATGGGCCACTGGTCTGGATGGGTCAGCTGTTCTACTGGAATGCGGGACCTGGAAGATATCTCAGAAACTACCCCTAGGTTTCCAAAAGGTGATGTTATCTATGGAGAAAGTTAAGAATCTTTATGACCACCAGGTATGTGACTGCAGAGTGGAAATTACACAAGAGCAAACAGGGGAACAGTGGCTCATTAATATTATTATTTTTTAGTTAGGCCTATGCCTTAATTTTAGCTAGGCCCAACAGCAGTTCTCATCTTGCACTCCTTTTTATTAATTTGCAAGTGTGGTTTCAATTTCCCCCTGGGCTTTTACCCAACCTCATTCCTGAGGTGTGGGCAAAATGAGACAGGAAAAGGCAGATGATTGCTCTGGCTTCTCCTGGAAGAGAAGGGGTGGAGTTGGGGTTCAACCCTAGATAAGGGGAGCAAATCCATTTTGTAGTCATCTACAAATATCCACAAGGGCTGGGTTTTGGACCTAAGGTTTGCAAGATGAGAACATTAGTACCCTTGTTTAAGACTTAGCACAGTACTTAATGAACAGTGGATTATAAGATAGATAATACCTAGCTTCAAGAGCCCCTGAGAAACTGATCTGAAGTTCTGGGGAATCCAAATCAATAATTCTTTGATTTAGTTATTGTGGATTTAAAGATAGACAGTCAGGAGTGAGCAGGAAGCCTGTTGTCTACAAACAGGTTGCTTATAACACAGAGGCGTGTCTCTGGGCAAAGTGCACTCATTGTCTCTGGCTCCCATCCTGTGGGCCAGATATTTATCTTGCCTTGCCTTTCAAGGCACAGGAAACCCCACAGAGAGATAACTGGTAAATCTCTTGGAAAACAACCTTACTGGAGATTTGAGAGCTCTCCCATGATAGCAGCTTCTGATAAGTGAACCATTGAGTTCACATATTCCTTCAAGGCAAAACCCTGTAAACTCTCGTTTCTGTCTTTAATATAGCAATATTGGGTGATACAATAAAATAATGATCTTATGAATTATGTCTTATCAATTCCTAAATGATATTTCCCCAACAGATTTCTAATCTTGTCTCTGTTGACGTGTAATTTGTAGAGAGGGACTAGTATTTCTGGCAAGCTTTGCTACCAGATATTCTGGTATCTTCCTGGCAACCCTCTCTTAAGAGATCCATGGGGAACATTATCTGAAGACTTATAGTCAGGAGACAACTCAGGATTCAATCCAAATTATAGTAAAATATCAAAAGCACAAAAACAGTGGACAAGACTAGAATCTAATAATGGGTGGATGATAGTGTTTTTTATTTCTTTCTGAGTGGTATTTTTTCTCTCTCCAGTCAGTTTCCCATTTTTATTAAAGACAAATCATTGTACGGTCAATTTATTTGCCAAAATAAACTTTACTCTTCTTATACTTCGCCTGATCATTTATATAAAGTACAGTAAGAATAATTATTAGCCACATAGACTTTTATTTATTTTAAAATTGGCTTTGCTGGAACTTTTGCATAAGGAATCTCAGGTTAGACTTGAAAGTCTCTCAAGTCAAGCCAAGGATTTATCTGTGCCATTGGGTACCTATATAAATTGGGTAAATTCCTCTTTTCTTGAGATCCCAAAGTAATCTGGGGTTCCTAGACCTGTCATAAAGTGATATTCTTTATTCAGCACCGAACAGGAAATATTATTGATAAGGTACCTGGAGAGTTTTTCCGAAGTGCTTTTTATAAGCCTTATGAAGTCAACCTTAATTCCTTAATGCAATCTGGGAACCTCTGCAAATATGCCATTCTAGTCAAAGCCTTGGTAAAATTGCCAGTATCTTCCATTATTCCCTATTGTAGAAGAAAACAGATTCGTATTGAATTTATGGAAATAGCAATATTGCCATAAATTAAGAATAATCGCAAATAGTTTTCAAATTCTGGAGAAATCAAGTAGAGAGAAAAATGCTTCAAATTTTGCTTATAAATAAATACTTTGTTGTAATTTATAAATAGCTCAAAAAGAGAAAAAATATTTTCTTGACCTCTGGAAAACAAAACACAAAAGAATCAGTGATGTTTCAAACAAAAAAATCATAAAAAATTTAGTTTGCTTCCATGTGATTAATTTCTGTTCTATTTGAGGTTGAGTTAGTGATACTTATGAATACATCAGCTTTCTAATTAAAGTCCTGGAAGTTTTTTCTGTTTTAGCCCAATGTTATATAATCTCCAAAGTTATCAGAAATCTGTATTCAAGAGAAATTGTCAGTCCTTTCCATGATATTCCTTTAGGAAGCAAACTTTGGACAGTAGCTGATTATAAACTATTGTTTAAGAAGGATCAAAGTAAAATAATAATTGTCTAT
>CAUYRT010014517.1:0-27058 GCA_963574885.1 Lepilemur ruficaudatus
TTTTTAGTTGGCCAATTAATTTCTTTCTATTTTTAGTAGAGACGAGGTCTCGCTCTTGCTCAGGCTGGTTTCGAACTCCTGACCTTGAGCGATCCGCCCACCTCGGCCTCCCAGAGTGCTAGGATTACAGGCGTGAGCCACTGCGCCTGGCCAACTACAACAACTTTTTAAGAGATACTATAAAAAGATATAAAATGGAAACAACAAAAAATCAAGGAAGGGGGATGGAGTTAAAGCACCGTTTCTCTTAGATTTCTCTTTGTTATATGTAAGCAGAGTTATGTTGTCACTTGTTTAAAATAATGATTATAAATGTTTTTTGCAAGCCTCATGGTAAAATGTTTTTTGCAAGCCTCAAATCAAAAAAATCTGCGATAGATAAAAAATGAAAGGCAAAAAATTAAAACACACTACCAGAGAAAATCACTTTTACACAAAGGAAGACAGGAAGGAAGGAAGGAAGGACGTACGTACTACAAAACAACCCGAAATCAAATAACAGCATGGGAGTAGTAAGTCCTTACCTGTCATTAATAACACTGAATGTAAATGGACTAAACTCTCCAATCACAACACATAAAGTGGCTGAATGGATAAAAAAACAAGACTCAACTATATGTTGTCTATAAGAAACCCCCTTCACCTACAAAGACACACATAGACTAAAAATAAAGGGATGGAAAAAGATATTCCATGCAAATGGAAATCAAAAACAAGAGTAGCTATGCTTCTATCAGATAAAATAGAATTCAAGACAAAAACTGTAAAAACAGACAAAGAAGTCATTTTATCATGATAAAGGGGTGAATTCAGCAAGACGATAAAACAATTCTAAATATATATGCACCCAACACTGGAACACCCAGAAATATAAGGCAAATATTATCAGAGCTAAAGGGAGAGATAGACCCCAACACAATAATTGTTGGAGACCTCAACACCTCACTTTCAGCATTGAACAGATCATCCAGATAAAACTCAACAAAGAAACACTGGGCTTAATCTGCACTACAGACTAAATGGACCTCATAGATATTTACAGAATGTTTCGCCCAACAGCTGTAGAATACATGTTCTTCTCCACAGCTCATGGATCATCTCAAGGATATACCATATGTTAGGCCACAAGTCTTTAAAAATTTAAGAAAACTGAAATCATATCAAGTATTTTCTCTTATCACAATGGAATAAAACTAGAAATCAATAACAAGACGAACATTAGAAACTATAAAAACACATGGAAATTAAACAATATGCTCCTGAATGACCAGTGGTCAATGGAGACATTCAAAAAGAAACTAAAAATTTCTCAAAACAAATGAAAACACAACATACCAAAAACCTATGGCATACAGCATAACTTACGGGATATAGCAAAAGCAGTACTAACAGGAAAGTTTATAGCAATAAGTGCCTACATCAAAAAAGTATAAAAGCTTCAAATAAACAACCTAACAATGTATCTTAAAGAACTAGAAAAACAAGGGCAAACCAACCCCAAAATTAATAGGAGAAAAGAAATAACAAAGATCAGAGCAAAAATAAATGAAATTGAAACCAAAAAATACAAAAGATCAATGAAACAAAAGTTAGCTTTTGAAAAGATAAACAAAATTGATGTACATTTAGCCAGACTAAGAAAAAAAGAAACAAGACCCAAATAAATAAAATCAGAGATGAAAAAGGAGACAATGCAGCTGATACTGCAGAAATCCAAAGGATCATTAGAGACTACTATGAGCAACTATATGCCAATAAACTGGAAAACCTAAAAGAAATGAATACATTCCAAGCCACACACAACCTAGCAGGATTGAACCAGGAAGAAACCCAAAGACCGAATAAACCAGTAACAAGTAATGATATAGAAAGAGTAATAAAAAGTCTCCCATCAAAGGAAAAGCCAGGACCAGATGGCTACACTACTGAATTCTACCAAGCTTTCAATAGACTATTCAAAAAAATCAAAGAGGAGGGAATTATTCCCAAACTCATTCTATGAGACCTATATCATCCTGATACCAAAACCAGACAAAAACAAAACAAAAAAAGAAAACTATAGGCCAATATCTCTGATGAACACAGATTCAAAAAGCCTCAACAAAATACTAGCAAACCAAATCCAACAACACATTAAAAAGATCATTCGTCATGATCAAGTAGGATTTACCCCAGGAATTCAACATATGCAAATCAATCAATGTGATACGTCATATCAACAGAACGAAGGACGAAAAAAAAAAACAGCCATGTGATCATTTCAACTGACGCTGAAAAAAGCATTTGAAAAAATTCAACATCCCTTCTCTTCATTATAAAAACTCTCAAAAAACTTAGTACAGAAGGAACATACCTCAACATAGTAAAAGCCATATATGACACATAGCTAGTATCCTACCGAATAGGGAAAAACTGGAACAAGACAAGGATGTTCCTCTAAGATCTGGAACAAGACAAGGATGCCCACTTTTACCACTGTTGTGCAACATAGTACTAGAAGTTCTAGATAGAGCAATCAGACAATGAAATAAAGGACATCCAAATTGGAAAGAAGTCAAATTATTCTTGTTTGCGAACGATATGATCTTTTATCTAGAGAGACTTAAAGACTCCACACACAAAAAAACGGTTAGAACTGATAAACAAATTCAGTAAAGCTGCAGGATACAAAATCAACATACAAAAATGAGTAGCATTTATATATGCCAAGGGCAAACAATCTGAAAAAGAAACCAAGAAAGTAATCCCATTTACAATAGCTACAAATAAAGTACTGATAAAATACCTAGGAATAAACTTAACAAAAGAAGTGAAAGATCTCTACAATGAAAATTATAAAACACTGATGAAAAAAACTGAAGAGGACACAAGAAAATCTAAAGATGTTCTACACTCATGGATTAGAAGAATCAATATTGTTAAATGTCCATACTACCCAAAGCAATCTACAGATTTAATGCAATCTCCATCAAAATACCAATGACATTCTTCACAGAAATAGAAAGATAGTCATAACATTTATATGAAACTCCAAAAGACCAGGAATAGCCAAAGCCATCTTGAGTAAAAAGAACAAAAGTGGGGGAATCACATTATTTGACTTTAAATTATTCTACAGAGCTGTAATAACTACAACAGCATAGTGCTGGCATAGAAACAGACACACAGACCAATGTAACAGAACAGAGAATTCAGAAATAAATCCACATATCTATAGTGACTTTATTTGCAACAAAGGTGCCAAGAACATACAATGGGAGAAAGGACAGTCTCTTTAATAAATGGTACTGGGAAAACTTGATATCCATATGCAGAAGAATAAAACTAGAAACTTATCTCTTGCCATATGCAAACATTAAATCAAAATAGATTAAATACTTAAATCTAAAACCAGAAACTATGAAACCACTAAAGGAAAGCATTGGGGAAATGCTGTAGGACACTGGTCTGGGCAATTATTTCCTGAGCAATGCCCCAAAAGCACAGGAAACCAAAGCAAATTGGACAAATGTGATCATATCAAGCTAAAAACCTTCCACACAGCAAAGGAAATAGTCAACAAAGTGAAGAGACAATCCACAGAATGGTAGAAAATGCTTGCAAACTACCCATCAGACAAGGGATTAATAACTAGAATATGTAAGGAGCTGAAACAACTTGATAGGAAAAAAACAAATATTTCTATTAAAAAATGGGCAAAAGATCTGAATAGACATTTCTCAACAAGAGACAAACTAATGGCCAACAGGTATATGAAAAAACTGCTAACATCATTAGTCATCAGAGAAATACAAATCAAACCTACAATGAGATATCATCTCACCCCAGTTAAATGGCTTTTATCAAAAAGATAGACAATAAAGAACGCTGTTGAGGATGTGGAGAAAGGGGAACCCTCGTATACTGCTGGTGGGAATGTAAATTAGTGCACTATGGAATGTAAATTAGTTTCCACTATGGAAAACTGTGTGGAGGGTCCTCAAAAAACTAAAAATATGGCCTAGCAATCCAACTGCTAGGTACATATTGAAAAGAAAGAAATTCAGTATGTCGAAAAGATATCTGCACTCCCATGTTTACTGCAGCACTATTCACAATAGCCAAGATTTGGAATCAACTGAAGTGTCCGCCAATGGACGAACAGACAAAGAAAATGTGGCACATACACACAACGGAATATTATTCCATAAAAAGTTATAAAATCCTGTCATTTCCAACAAAATGGATGGAACTGGAGAACATTATATTAAGTGAATAAGCCAAGCACAGAAAGGCAAATCTCACATGTTGTTACTCATACGTGGGAGCTAAATATTAGAATAATTGATCTCGTGGAGACAGAGAATAGAATGATGGTTACCAGAAGCTGAGAAGGTTAGCAGGGACAGGAGAATAAAGTGGGGATGGTTACTGGGTGCAAAAACATAGAGAGTTAGAAAGGATGAACTATATTTGATAGCACAATGAAGTGACTACAGTCAACCATAAGTTATGGTATACTTTAAAATAACTAAAAGAATGAAATCGGAATGTCCCTAACACAAAGAAATAATAAATGCTTGAGGTGATGGATACTCCAATTACCCTGATTTGATTATTACATACTGTATGCATGTATCAAATGTCACATGTACCTTGTAAATATATAATGCTTACGTAGGCATATTAAAAAATTTTTTTCAAGTACAGCTTTTTATATGCCACTCATATCTCAATAAAGTAATTTAAAAAACTGAAAAAAATAATTTAGAAGAAAATGATGGGGAATATTTGAAATGAAAATTTGCATGAGCTTTCTCAGTGACAATTAGACTGCAAAAAAAGTTGTTATTTTATTGGCTCACCAGTTGTACTTCTGTTCCAAGGAAGCTCCACCATAAGTTCCAAATAATTTCTTGTCAGAGCATATTCTGGCATTGACTGAGGCATTTTTTTGAGTCTGTGGGGAAAGAATATATAGCAAACATGCTCAAGATAGAAGGATCCCATAATAACAGAAAAAACAAGCAAATCTCCTTTTCTTCATTAGATATATCATGAGTATTTTGTTAAACAAAGTTTTTAAGGATCTAGTTAATAAAAGGCTTATTTTATTCTGTAATGCACTTGAAGAACAAAATAAAACAGATACCTTCAAACTGGAGGGAAAAATAGTGTATCTAATGCTATCCTGGAAATATGGTCTCACCAGTATCTGTCCCTTTTGAGATCAGAGGGAGTCTCAAATAACATACATAAATCAATCTGCTTATCACAATAAGATTTAAGTGCCTGACTATGCGTAAAACAATAACTATATATTTTTTATATCACAGATGAAGTATGCTCATAAAAGCAAGCTAGTACCAGATATTTATTTATTTACTTTATTTATTTTTTATTTTAGCATATTAAGGGGACACAGACGTTTAGGTTACAGATGTTGCCTTTGCCCCACCCAAGTCAGAGCTTCCAGCGTGTTCATCCCCCAGACAGTATACACTGCACATATCAGGTGTGAATATACCCACTTCTCCTCCCCCCATCGACACCCGATGAATGTTAATATTATATATGCAGTTAAGTGTTGATCAATTAATACCAATTTGATGGTGAAGACATGTGCTGCTTGTTTTTTCATTCCTGGGATACTTCACTTAGAATGGGTTCCAGCTCTATCAAGGATAATACCAGAGGTGCTATATCACCATTGTTTTTTG
The DNA here is from genome assembly GCA_963574885.1 of Lepilemur ruficaudatus. Taxonomy (NCBI): domain Eukaryota; kingdom Metazoa; phylum Chordata; class Mammalia; order Primates; family Lepilemuridae; genus Lepilemur; species Lepilemur ruficaudatus. Next base: position 5,700 of record CAUYRT010014517.1, read on the forward strand.
TGGCTGAGTAGAACTCCATGGTATATATATACCACATTTTATTAATCCACTCACGTATTGATGGGCACTTGGGTCATTTCCACATCTTTGCAATTGTGAATTCTGCTGCTATACACATTTGAATGCAGATGTCTCTTTTATAGAATTTTTTTTTTTTTTTTTAGACAGAGTCTCACGCTGTTGCCCGGGCTACAGTGCCGTGGCATCAGCCTAGCTCACAGCAACCTCAAACTCCTGGGCTCAAGCAATCCTTCTGCCTCAGCCTCCCGAGTAGCTGAGACTACAGGCATGCGCCACCATGCCCAGCTAACTTTTTCTATATATTTTTAGCTGGCCAATTAATTTCTTTCTATTTTTAGTACAGACAGGGTCTCGCCCTTGCTCAGGCTGGTCTCGAACTCCTGACCTTGATCCTCCCGCCTCAGCCTCCCAGAGTGCTAGGATTACAGGTGTGAGCCACTGCGCCTGGCCCAGAATGTCTTTTTATCCTTTGGAGAGAGGCCCAGTAATGGGATTGTTGGATCAAGTGGTAGTTCTACTTGTAGATCTTTCATATTACTTTCCACAGAGGTTGTATTGGTTTGCAGTCCCACCAGCAGTGTATGAGTGCTCCTACCTCTTTGCATCCACACCAACATTTATTGTTTTGGGACTTTTTGCTAAAGGCCATTCTCACTGGAGACAAGTATCTCATTATGGTTTCAATTTACATTTCCCTGATGATTAGAGATGTTGAGCATTTTTTCATATGTTTGTTGGCCATTAGTCTATCTTGTTTTGAAAAGTTTCTATTCATGTCCTTAGCCCACTTTTTGATAGCATTGTTTGATTTTTCCTTGCTGGTTTTCCTGAGTTCTATATAGATTCTAGTTATCAGCCCTTTATCGGACATGTAGCATGCAAATATTTTCTCCCATTCTGTAGGTTGTCTGTTTGCTCTCATGATAGTTTCCTTGGCTATGCAGAAGCTTTTTAATTTGATCAGGTCCCATTTATTTATTTTGTTGTTGCTGTGATTGCCTTTGGGGTCTTCTTCATAAATTCTTTGCCTAGGCCAATGTCTATATGAGTTTTCCAACATTTTCTTCCAGAATTCTTATAGTTTCATGACTTAGGTTTAAGTCTGTTATCCACCGTGAGTTGATTTTTGTGAGAGGTGAAAGGTGCAGCTCCTGTTTCAGTCTTCTACATGTGGCTATCCAATTTTCTCAGCACGATTTATTGAATAAGGATTCTTTTCCCCAACGTATGTTTTTATCTGCTTTGTCAAAGATTAGATGGCTATATGAGTATGGATTTACATCTGGGTTCTCAGTTCTGTTCCAGTGGTCTACTTGTCTGTTCTTGGGTCAGTATCATGATGTTTTAGTTGCCATAGCCTTGTAGTATAGCTTGAAGTATGGTAAATTGATGCCTCCAAATTTGTTCTTTTTGTTTAACGTTGCTTTTGCTATAAGGGGTCTTCTGTTATTGCATACGAAGTGTAGAATTATTTTTTCTAGATCTGTGAAAAATGACGTTGGTATTTTAAGAGGGATTGCATTGAATCTGTATATCACTTTGGGTAGTACACACATTTTAACAATGTTGATTTGGCCATCCCATGAGCATGGTACAGTTTTCCACCTGTTTACGTCCTCCGCTATTTCCTTCCTCAGTGTTTCGTAGTTCTCCCTGAAGACATCTTTTACCTCTTTAGCTAAATATATTCCTAGGTATTTTATTTTCTTTGTTACTATTGTGCAGGGCATTGAGTGTTTGATTTGGTTCTCAGTTTGTTGTTGGCCTATAGGAATGCTGATTTGTGTACATTGATTTCGTAACCTGAGACTTTGCTGAATTTATTAATTCCAGTAGTCTCATGGCAGAATCTTTGGAGTTCTCTAGATATAAGACCATATTATTAGCAAAGAGCGATAGTTTGACCTCTTCTGCTCCCATTTGGATGCCCTTGATTGCCTTCTCCTGTCTGACTGCTCTGGGTAGGATTTCCAGCACTATGTTGAATGGAAGCAGTGATAGAGGGCAACGTTGTCTGGTTCTAGTTCTAAGTGGGAATACTTAAAATTTTTCCCCATTCAGTATGATTTTGGCTGTGGGTTTGTCATATATGGCTTCTACCATTTTTAGGTAAATCCTGTCTCTGCCTATTTTGCTAAGCATTCTTATAAAATGGTGCTGAATTTTGTTGAATGCTTTTTCTGCATCTATTGAGAGGTCTCTGTTTTTGCTTCTACTTATGTGGCTAATTACATTTATAGATTTGCACATGTTGAACCATCCCTGTATTTCTGGGATGAAGCCCACTTGGTAGTGATGGATTATTTTTTTGTAAGCACCTAAATTCGGTTTGCTGGGATTGTGTTGAGAATTTTTGCATCTATATTCATAAGGGATATGATCTGTAGTTTTTTTTTTTTTTTGTTAAGTCCTTTCCTGGTTTTGGTATCAGGGTGATGCTGACTTCATAAAATGTGTTGTGGAGGATTCCTTGCTTCTTAATGTTGTGGAATAATTGCTGCAGGATAGGCACCAGTTATTCTTTGTAGGTGTGGTAAAATTCAGGTGTGAAGCGATGTGGTCTGGGACTTTTCTTCTTACGAAGGTTTTTTATTGCTGCTTCAATTTTAGTACTTGATATTGGTCTGTTAAGAAATTCTATTTCTTCCTGATTGAGCCCAGGGAGGCTGTTTCTAAGAATTTGTCCATTTCCTCCACATTTTCAAGTTAATGTGCATAGAGGTTTCCACAGTATTCATAGATGATATTTTGTATTTCTGTAATATCAGTTATAATTTCTTTTTCATTCTTCACTGAGTTATTAGAGTCCTTTTTTTTTCTGAGACAGTCTCACTGTATTGCCATGGCATCTGCCTAGCTCACAGCAACCTCAAACTCCTGGGCTCAAGCAATCCTCCAGCCTCAGCCTCCCAAGTAGCTGGGAATACAGGCATGCGCGAACATGCCCAGCTAATTTTTTCTATGTATTTTTAGTTGGCCAATTAATTTCTTTCTATTTTTAGCAGAGACAGGGTCTCGCTCTTGCTCAGGCTGGTTTCGAACTCTTGACCTTGAGCAATCCTCCTGCCTCGGCCTCCCAGAGTGCTAGGATTACAGGCGTGAGACATCGCACCCAGCCTAGAGTCCTTTCTTTTCTGCTTCTGGTTAATCTAGCAAGAGGCATGTCAATTTTATTTTTTCAAAGAACCAACTTTTTGTTTCATTAATCTTCCATATAGATTTTTTTGTTATTGATTTCATTTAGTTCTGCTCTGATCTTTGTTATTTCTTTTCCTCTGCTGGGTTTGGGGTTGGTTTGCTCATCCTTTTCCCGTTTTTTGACATGGTTCATTAGATTATTGATTTTTGATCTTTCTGTATTTTGGATATAGGCATTTATGTCTATAAGTTTTCCTCTTAGGACTGCTTTAACCATGACCCTCAGATTTTGATAACTCGTGTCTCATTTACAATTCAGTTCAAAAAATCTTCTGCTTTCCATCTTTATTCCTCCTTAACATAATAATCATTCAGCAGAAGGTTGTTTAGTTTCCATGATTTTGTGTAGACATGAGAGATTGTTGGAATTGACTTGCAGTTTCATTCCACTGTGGTCTGAGAAGATGCTTGGTACAATTTCTATTTTTTTAAATTTGTTGAGACATGCTTTGTAGCCTAGGATATGGTTAATCTTAGAGAATGTCCCATGAGCTAATGAGAAAAACATATATTCAGTGGGTTTTGGGTAGAATGTTCTATAAATGTCAGTCGGACCCATTTGTTTTGGAGTTCTATTTAAGTCCATTGTTTGTTTTCTGTTTGGAGGATCTGTCCTATTCTGTCAGAGAGGTGGTGAAGTCCCTGACTATTACAGTGTTGCTGTTTATCATTTTGTTTAGCTCAAGTAGGATTTGTTTTATAAATCTGGGTACACCTCAGTTAGGTGCATAAATATTTAGAATTGTTATGTCTTCTTTGTTGAATTGCACCCCCTTCACCATTATATAGAGACCATCTTTGTCTTTCATTACTTTTGTTGATTTGAAGATTAAGTTACCTGAAATCAGAACTGGTACACCAGCTTTCTTTTAGCTTCCCATTGCATGAAATATTGTTTTCCATCCCTTCACCTTGAGTCTGAATGCATCCCTGTGGGTTAGATGTGTTTTCTGAAGACAGCAGATACTTGGCTTGTGTATATCTATCCATTTGGCCAGCCTGTGTCTCTTTAGTGGGCAGTTCAAGCCATTCATATTTATTGAGAGAACTGATAAGTGGGTCAGATTTCTGTTCATCTTGTTGAGTTGAACTTTGATGCTTTGATTTCTCTCTTGAGCCATTGTGGTATCTGGCCCTTGACCCTTAGCTTTTGGATGATTTTACACTGGTGAGTGCTATTGTGCTGATCCGTGTGTAACACTGTTCTGAGTACTTCCTGGAGGGCAGGTCTTGTCTTGATGAATTCCCTCAGTCTTTGCTTGTCTGAGGTCTTTATTTCTCCTTCATTTAAGAAACTTAGTTTTGCAGGGTACAAGATTCTAGGCTGGGCATTATCCTGTTTGAGATGAATGAGAATGGGGTCCCGATCTCTTCTGACTTCTAAGGTCTCCGTTGAGAAGTCTGCAGTTAGTCTGATGGGTTTTCCTCTGTGGGTTACCTGCTGCTTTCATCTTACAGTTTGCAGAAGGCCCTCTTTCATGTTTATTTTGGCCAGTCTGACTTATGTATTATGGTGTCTTCCTGTTTGCAATGAATCTCCCAGGAATCCTTTGAGCTTCTTGTACCTGGATATCTAGATTTTTAACAAGGCTAGGGAAATTTTCCTCCATTATATCCTCAAATAGTTTATCCAACCCTTGTGTATTTTCATCTTCACTCTCAGGGATGCTTATAATTCTAATGTTAGGCCTTTTCACATAATCCCACATTTCTTGCAGGCTTTGCTCTTTTCTCTTATTTCTCTGCTCTCTCTGCAACTGACTTATTTAATTGAAAGATGTTATTTTCAACCTCTGATATTCTTTCTTTTGCTTGATCTACCCTATTCTTGAGGCTTTCCACTGTGTTTTATAATTTCTTGAATAAATTCTTCATTTCCAGAAGTTTTGATTTTTCTTTAATATTTCAATTTCTTTAGTGAATTTTTCTTCTAAGTCCTGGATTTTTTTGTGTGGTTTCTTTGTGTTGGATATCCATTTTATCTTGCTTTTCATTGAGTTTTCTTACAATCCTTGTTGGAAATTCTTCTATCATTTTAGTGTTCTGAATTTGCTTGATATCCATTGCTAGAGAGCTGGTGTTCCCCTTCGGGGGTATGCTTTCAGTTTGATTCTTCATACTTTGGGAGTTCTTGCACTGATTCCTTCCTATCTGGAGCAGCTGTTGTTTTTCTGGATTTTTGTTTAGATAATGACATGCCCAGTTTAGTCTCTAAGCCAGTAAGTGGTGCTTGTGGGTGAGAATCAACCACACCTTGTGTGATGAATCAGTAAATGCAGTAAAAGGGCATGCAAATTGACCTCCCTGCCAGTAGGTGGTGCTTGCCAGGAGGAGCAAGCAGCAATGTTGTTTTAGGGTCCTGTGACCAGCTCTAATTTCTCTGGAGAGGCACCCTAGTGCCTCAGGTAGTGGGTGGGGCCTTGGGGCTTCCAGGTGTGTCTTTATTCTTGAACTCAGTGGGAGCAGGTGGGGGAGTGCGGCTGGGCAGAGCTGGGTTGAGTGAGCCTGCCCTCAACCTCCACAAATGCTGTTAGTAAAATCAAAGGTCTGCTCTCTGCTTCTGGGCAAAGCTACCAGGGAAGGGCTGAAATGGCCCCACTCAGCCAAAAAGTCTGTGTGTGGAGGTGGGGCTGTCTGAGACCCAAAGTCTAGAGCAGGCCTTGCTCCTTTCAACTTTCCCCTATCCCGAGGTTTCTCCTCGGCATCTGCCGGCAGGCAGGACCTCAAGGTAGCAGATCTCCCCTCTGTGATGTGAGCCAGGAGGTTTCCTGCCCAGGATGGAGGCCTGAGCTGGGAGTGTGGCCCTCCCATGGGAGGGGTGCCCCTCTAGCACACTGCAATTAGGATCTACTCTGATCTACCCCTGAAGGCACACACACCTCAGTGTTCACCTTGTGAACACACATTAGTTCACAAATATCATTTCTATGCCCCCAGGCAATGCGATGGAGACCTGGCTGTACTGGATCTGGCCTGCAGGCCTGTCCCCTGGGCTCTAGAGAGCAATCCCTGACCCTGCCAGGAAGAGGAGTGCTGGTCTCAAATCACCCACAGGGTGCCCAAGCTGGATCAATGTCTCTCCACCTTGGGAGAGATGGAGTAGCACCTGGGAGGGCCAGCAGGTAGGAAGCTCAGTCTGAGTACCCCTCCCTCAGTCCACTGCAGGGCCCCACAAGGAAAGGTCCCATTCTCTGTGGATGCCTCCAGGTGGTGGCTAAGTTGTCTCTCTCAAGAGCTGCGGGTAGGGAAGTGGAAGGGGAGAATCAAGCAATATGGCGCCTGCCGATCAGCTGGAGTCTGTGGGCCGGGAGATGCCCTGAGGAGCTGGGAGCCTGGTGTTCTATCCACAAGAGGCTCACCATTCAATGGTGTCAGCCGTCTTTGGGCTGGTGTTGGCAGGTCTCTCCAGCAGCTCAGGAGCCCACCAACAGTTCCAGATGCAAGGGAGGGGAGATTTAACCGCTCCACCTACCCCTGTCACTGGTCTCCAAGCCTCTTGGGGTTAAGACCCTGCCTGCCGATGCCTTTCTCCTTCCAGTTCTGCTCCGCAATTTCTTCCCATGGAGCCTCCTGTAGTTTCAGGCACCCTTCCTTCTGATACTTATGCAATCTATGTTTGTCTATCTGTCTGTTTTTTTCACTTTCATCTAAAATCTATCTTTCTTGCAGAGACACTCTGGCTGGCAGTTTTTCTTGTCTGCCATCTTGCCTCTATCTCTATTATCTGACCCAGATATTTAATAAAAATGCAACTTACATAATGTATGCAGTGCTTAGCACAGTGTTCTACCCATAAGAGATGTTCTACATTTATGAACTAATGTCAGAGTCAATATAAAATATCCTTCAACTACATTTACTAATGTTCTTAACTATGGACCCCAGAAGGCCAAATCTTAAGTTACTGAGCATTGATGCAGGCTCATTATAATTCACTAATAAAAGAAAATGCAATATAGTTAAAAAGTTATAAGAAAAATGATTTTCTATTTAACCCTGAGGTTATCCAGAAAATGCAATCAACTCATATGTTCCATTCTGTTATCAAGATTTCCCCATACTTTGTCTTATACAAAAAGAAACTGACAGTTTGTGCCCTCTAGAATTTATAATCTAAAGAAAACAGTGATATGTGAAGAACACAGTGATAACTGAACATATATTCTCAACACAAAGAAGTATGGTCCGTTGTTTTTAGACAATGAAAAGGCAGCTACAATAGTTATAATATTGACAGCATACTGTAGGTGGAAGAACTGTATATTTATCCTTGGTATTTGAGAAAAAGATTAGTCAAAGTGATGTTAATTCAGGAGTATTAAGAACGTCTTAAGAATTAGATTCCAGTTGAAAAATGAAGGAAGAGGGAAAAACATTCCATAGATCAAAGGTATAAACTGAGAATTAGGAAAGCCTTGAAAGATGAGTTGGCAATGGAAAGATAAGATGAATGGGTCGTCTATGAGCATATCAACCATAAGGAAAGAAGAGCAGAGAATATAAAACAGATGACTCAGCTTTCAGTCTGCGATTCAAAGTAGCAGAATCAAGTTTCCACGAGCAACAATTTTTAACATTAATAAACCAAATGAATAAATGTATTATATAATTTACCTTTTTATCTCTTTGACACAGACTTTATGGGCCTGCTCTGGCATACTGGATGTCCGTATTTTTTTCTCTAGCATGACAATGTCATCATTATCTTCATCCTCATCATCATCTTCTAAAGTACCTGGAATGTGTGTAACCCTCCTAATAGGGCGTATTGCTATTACCTAATGTAGAAAGTAGAAGAGTAAAATCATATGTCAAAATAAATTGGAAATGAAGTACCTAGTTACACACATGTAAAGTTATGATTGGTGCTGAACAGCATAAACATTTTTTATGGCTACAGTCAATATTGTAAAGAACTAAAGTTCAGAATGATTATGCAATCAACCTATATATCCTATTCTGCCTGGATTTCCCCAAACTTTGTCTTATACAAAGAGAAACTGACAGTCTCTATCCTCTAGAGTTTATTGTCTAAAGAAGAAAACAGTGGCATGTGAAGAATACAGGGAGAACTGAAAAAATACTATGTCCAAACATATGTACACATGAAGGCAGCAGAATTTTAAAAGTAGACCAACATAAGATAGACATGATTCTTTGATACATGCTTACAATAATATTGCATGAGAAAAAAAGTTCAAGAAACTAGTTACTAGAAATAATTAAAACATGTAGGAATTACCTGTCTTCGAGCTACTATTACAGTCACTATTTTCTTGATATACATTACTGAGTACCATTTGGTGACTGAATAAATCCCATTTTTCCTACATTACAAAATTTCTCCCTAGCATCTTTGACCTTTCTACCACTGGCTCTATTCTGTCTTCAATACATAAAGTCTTCTCCCTTTCAAAATACTCTATCTTACCTACAGTTCCTTCTAGTAAGATACTACTACACTATGTACTTCCCTTGTGAGATTCTGCTTCTCTAACAAGCAGCAATAACCACCATTTCCCCTTCCTCATCAATTACTTCAGTAAGCCTTTGGCTTCTGTCCTCATCGTGCTGAAATTGTTCTTTCAACTCTAACAACCATCTTTTGAGCCAAATCAAATGACCTCTGTTTGTGTTCTCTTTCTCCATGATCTCTCCACCATATTTTAAAACTACCTTATGTGCTCTTTAAAATTCATGAATCAACTCCGATCATTACTGGAGCAAAATGATATACTGATATTTAATTTACAAGCCTCTAGGATTCACTTTTCTAAACTGGGAAATTATCTATCTAATACAGTCAAATATAAAAAGTTTGAAACATAAAGCAGTAAATAAAATTTTAATTTTACAAAAATAAATATTAAATATATATTTTATTCTTATATAAGTCATTAGTAGATAAAATTAACAAAATATTTTAAAAGATAAAAAACTGAAAATAAAATATTGTTTAAAAATGAGATTTAAAAAAGCATATGAATGATTTTGTTGTTGAGGCAAAAGTACTTTTTTATGCATGTTTCTTCTGACTGCTAAAACAGTGCTTTTCTACTCTTAGTTAGAGGGATGACAAAGAGACAACTTTAGACTAACTCCAAATATTATCCTCTGATTCCTACATTCTTAAATAACTGTCTCTTGTTTGATCATTTGCTGGTGCACTTTTCAACACTTTTCTTTTTAAGTGATGGTAACCTTTATTGACAGTAAGCTGCAGTTTTCTGCGACTCTCAGTGCAGAGAGTATGTGGATTTATCTTTCTACACAAAATGAATAATTGATTCACTGATCTGATCTCAAGCCAAAAATAATCCATATTTATAGTGTTTAACAGCATGGTGTCCCAGAGTACTAAACACCAGCATGGTGATCACTACTCCTGTCTCTCTCCTCGGCCTCCTTTCCTGCCCCTTTTCTAGTGCCACCAAGGAGGAGTCCTTTCCTTCTGCTCTTCCTTCTCTACAACATATTTCCTTTGGTGAAGGAAGTCGCTAACATTATTCTCAACACTTCACTTAAGTCAGAGTTCTGCATCTCCAACAGCCTTCAGAGAACTGACATTTTCACATCTTGTTCACATCAAATATATCTTCCTGAACTTAACTCCACCCATAAAAACAGTAAAATTAATAGCTCAAAGTAAACTTCAAACAGATCATATATACATTAGTATGATAACGGGGAAGCAAAAGATTTAATTAGTGGTATTGAGTCACATCAAAAGCTATTTGAGGGAAAAACGTAACTACTGTCTTCATCTTATTAACAGGACAAAATAAATATCATATGGGTTAAATACTTTTTAAAAAATTGATTAAAAGAAAACTAAAAGAAAAGTGAATATTTATCAAACCACTGGAGGTTAAAGGACTCTAAGCTTAGAAGACAGGAAAAGACTGAGAGTTTGACTAAATAAAAACTGAAACTTTTATAAGTTAAAACAAAAAAGTCAATCAAATTATGGCACAACACACAGTCCTCCTAGGAAATAATTTTGTATGATGTAGTAAAAAAAATTATACTCAAAGACAATCATCATAGTTATTTGCTAGTTTTTTAAATATGCAAAAAAATTGGAAACAACACACAATGTTTGACAAAAGGGGAAGTGATTCATAAATTATCCCTTTGGATGGTAACCAAAACAAAAAACAAAAAAAACTGAGAAAAATGCTTACATGCCTTAAAAGAAAAAAAATCCAGGCATGGAAAAAGCACTAGAGGGAAACACGCCTAAATTTTATCAGTGACTTCAGTGGAAAAAGACAATGAATTTTTTCTTCTTTGTTCCTTTCTTTATTCCCCTCAATTTTTTTTTTTCAAAAAAACAGAATCAAGCCACACCACACAAGCCTGAAAAAAATGGACTAAAATAAATATTTATTCTCAGGTATGATATGTGCTAAAAAAAAAAAGAAAAAAATTTAAAAAAAAGAGAAATATTTACCCGCTTATCATCATCTTGCTTGGGTTTTCTGGTTTTTTGAAGCAATTTCAAGCCTTCAATTTGTCTGACAAGCAGTGGTATAGTCATCTTGAACCTCTCCTCTAGGCTCACAGCATCTAAAATCTAAGGAAATGTGAACCAATTAATAGAATCTCTCCCTCAGAAACACACACTCCAAAAGCAGACAGTCAGGGCCATGACTCAAATTGTTAAATAAAAAGACAAAAAACCAATTCCTATCTATTTACAGCTACACTATGGCTAACACAATCAAACTAACTGAAACAGCAAGGTTCTTTGAGATGAATACTAGAATTATAAAGAAGACATGAAAAAGGATCTTGGTTTTTCATTTAAAAACTAAGCCACTCATGTGTTTCAAGATCAAAAACCAAACACACAGCTTTGGTTTTCGAAGAATCAAACTTCTTCTGGAAATTATTCTCTTAAAGCCCAGAATGTGTCTACATGTCAGGTCTAAATAAATTCTAGGTTCAAAATAGTAAATGTTTATACACGAGCAAATAGAAGCATCCAACCAACTCCCATTAATGACTTGTCGGAGTAACTGCTGCTCTCGGTTCCTTCAGTAAAACATATCTGATGATGCCCGCAGCCGGGGACTCTCACACTCCTGCACTTCTCTGCTCCCGCCAGTCTAACTGAATTCTTGTATCCATAACCAACTTGTTTGTATTAGTTGTATTTGCTATTTTAATTGTTGGATTCACATACTAAATAACTTATAAAGAGTTGTTTCAAAGAAAACTAACAAACATTCTAAGAAGATTTAATAAAAAAGACAGCTTAAAAATTAAAATACATTAAAAATAAGTGTACAATAAAACAAAGTTTTACAGTTTGAGGATTAAGTCAAGTAAATCTAGCATTCTACACTTGAATTATTTTTCAAGCGTCTTTAAAACTCATTTCAATTTAAATAAATATAAACTGAAAATCCTAAATAATGTATCACAGGTTGATTTACATTAAGAAACATTATGAAATTTCTAAGAAAGCAGGTCTATACACAAGGGAAAGGCCATGGTTCCACGCTTCAAAAATGGTAAGGCAAAGTGTGTTTATATATTTAAATTAAATATTTATCTTTTTATGATTCTTTGCCTTATTTTTTCCATAAATGACCAATTACTATACTGGTTATGCAAATAAAAGAGCTGCTTGTGTAAACAAAAATAGAAAACAATCACTTTTGAACACCAATTTAAGTATACAAGCATTTTAACTACTCACTATCTAGATCTAAATAAAAAGTGACAAAGCAATATGGCATTCAAGAAGGGAACACTACCTGGAGCTTCTCTTTGTTGCTGGTTCGGATAATTGATGTCAAAATGTCTGGTAAAGCTTCCCTTGGAAGACTATCTAAAAGACGTCTCAATTTAGCAACTGCAGGGACAGACATATCCAACATTTCAACCAGCTAGAAAGAAAAAAAAGTCTTTTTAATGAAATCTGGCATTATTTGTGAATTAAAAAAATCAGACTTCCAAATAGTTTAAAGTTTGGGCCTCAGTCTTCGTTTGTGAAAGGTCACTGATTAATATAGTCCAGGCATTTTATGGGCCTCAGAGGAGAAGTACTTTCAAAATATCAATCACAAGGAAATGCAAAAATGGATTAAAAGTGGTTAATGCTGATATTTATAAAGGGCTTTGTGAATTTGTGCTATTTTAATTTTATTTTGAAAAAAATTCAAACGTATAGAAAAGTTGCAGGAATAGTACAACAAACTCCTGTATATCCTTCTCCTAGATTTACCAATTGAATTCACCAATTTTGCCATATTTGCTTTCTCTCTCTCCATATACACACACATTATTATTGCTGAACATTTGAGAGTAAGCTGCAGACATCATGAGCCTTGTTCTTAAGAACAAGAATATTCTCTTACATAACAATGTAATTATTGGATGTTAGAAATTTAACATAGTTGATGCTATTATGACAGCCAATCAGAAGTTGAAATACTGATTTGGATTAACTAGAATCTGAGCACTGACTGTGAATGATTTTTAGAAAAACAACGTCCAGGGTATATCCTGGAATTAAGACCAATTAAGTCCAAGGCAAGCTTTCAGTAACTGTGATAATCATTAGGGCTATTGACAAAGATTCCCCTTTTCTTCTGAGCACATGGTAGGACTGTTCTTTCTACTTTCTTTGAATAGAGATATGGCTGTTGAGTCTTACATTGATCCATAAAACACATAAAAAGGGACAGGCCCTTGTGGACAGAAACATTAAAAACCAGTAGGAGATTTGCTATATTTCCTTTCTCTGACTTAGTAATAAAGAAGTATGTTTTAAAGATGAATTTCTAATCCAATTGGGTCCCTATGTGACTCTTATAGGCACATCACCACACTCACTAGTTTCAGACACAAAGCATGAGCAAGAAATACACCTTTGTTTTGTTATGTGACTCAGATTTCAGAGTAGTTAAAACAGCAAAACTTAGTTCACACTAATTCGCAAATAATGTACCAAATCCTCATTTCGTCAACTCAAGACTTCAGATGTCAGTAATAATCAAACCTCTCAAACAACAATGTAACTTAGGAACCTATCCATTACCTGGCTAGAATCAAGGGAATTAAAGTATAATTATAATGAGGCTAATCAGGTAAGAAAAGGAGATAACAAAATCTGAAGAACCTTGCTACTAGGAATTTGCCCTATGAAAGTAAGTTAAAACAGTTAAAACTCATTCTCCAAACATTTATTAAGTATAAACTACTCACCAGACACAATATTATGCTCAGTATAGGATGGCTAAAGCAGAGATAAATTCAAGTTTGGTTGGGAGAAAAATACTTACTTCAACACAATGTGATACTATATTAAATGACATGCATAAAGAACTGACGGTGAAGGCACAGAGAAAGGCGTACCAACAGCCTATAGGAGTTGGGAAAGCATACACTGAATTTAAAAATTAAGAGAAGGAAGAGTACTCCCAGAAGAGAACGTAAGGTGGAATCATAGAGACATGAAATAATAAGATGTAGAACTCTTTTCATGCTCGGTATGGCTAGAATTAGGGTATAAATGGAGAACTAGAGTTGAAGCAAGATAGGTAGGCCTAAGACAAGTTGCAAAGGGTCTTAATGTTATATTAAGAAATTTTGGGGTGGAAGGAAAGCAGGAAAGATTCAGAGTGTGGCAAGAGTTCAATGCACAGTTGCTGGCTTTGAAGAGGAGGGGGTCATGCACAAGACCAGAGAGCCACCTCTAGGAGCCTGACAGCGATCCCTGGCTGACAGCCAGAAAAGAAACCTCAGTCCTACAGCCACAAAAAAATGCATCTGCCAACCACCTGAATACCTTGGAAAGCAGTGCTTCTCCAGATGAGGCCAGCCTGGCTAAGACCTTGATTTTGCCCTGGTGAGGCCCTGAGCAGAGAGTCCCAGGGGAGCCCACCTGGTCTTCTGACCTACAAACTTGTGAGATAATAATGAATGCTGTTCTAAGCACCTAAAAAGAAAGAAAGAAAGAAAGAAATTTGGTTTTTAACTCAAGGGAAAGGCATACCCCACACTTTTTTTTTTTTTAACACCTCCTGTTCCTGCTCAGTGAATAGGTGGTATTAAAGACAGAAGAAACTAGGTGGTAGTTAGGAGGCTATTGAAGAAGTCTACTGAAAAGGGCTGTAGAAGCAGATGTAGAGGGGATGAAAGAGAAGCACTAATTGGATACAATGTCTAAAAAGAGAAATGATAATATTATGATATCCCAACTCTAGAAATTTATAAAAGTGTCTATATGAAAATTAGACAGGGACATGAAAGCAAAACATAAAATTGAATATGGACCAAGACCAGAAGACAAAAATTAAATTATATGTATGCTGGCAGTAAAATTTATGGTGATTTATTTCTCTCTAAAAATTCCTTTAATGTTATTGCAAAATCTTTACACATTTAAAAAGTTCCTGTATATCCAAACTGGAAAGAAGTAAAAGCAAAGCAAAAAAAACTATAAAATTATGTCCAATAGAAGTACAAAGACCAGGGAGCATCACCCCAGAAAAGAGGAGGAAATTCTATTATATTTCCCCTCTATCTTCTTTATTCCTGAACAGTTCAAACTGAAGTTACTTTCTTCAGAGTAAGTTCTTTCTTTCAGCCCCCACAGAAGTACAGCCCCAGATTTTTTATTTTTCTATTATGGTCATCACACTAGAAGTGAGTCACTTCAAAAGCCACATCAGGTGAAAATACCACAGGCTGTGAACACTTGCCTTACACACTTTTCAATGATCAGTGGTGTTTATAATTAAGACATTTAGGCCGTGTGTGGTGCCTCACGCCTGTAATCCTAGCACTCTGGGAGGCCGAGGCAGGAGGATCACTCAAGGTCAGGAGTTCAAGACCAGCCTCAGCAAGAGCAAGACCCTGTCTCTACTAAAAATAGAAATTAGCCAGGCAACTAAAAATATAAAAAATTAGCCGGGCATGGTGGCGCACAACTGTAGTCTCAGCTGCTCGGGAGGCTGAGGCAGGAGGATTGCTTGAGCCCAGGAGTTTGAGGTTGCTGTGAGCTAGGCTGATGCCACAGCACTCTGGCCCAGGCAGCAGAGCAAGACTCTTGTCTCAAAAAAGACATTTACACATTATCTGATCCTCATAGATCCTGTTATAGTCACTAGATTATATCAATAGAAAAGTAGAAGCCTACATCTTATAATTTGGTAATGTATTTCATTAAAGTTTGAAAGAAAATTGGGTAGGAAGAGGAGCTTTCTGTTCTATCTAAAGTTAACAAAAAAAACCTCAAACCTAGAATTAAGGTGTCATATATTTGATGAGTGCCTAAAATGTGCTTCTGTCTCAGTATTCCAGTTAATCAAGATTTTAACCATACTTAAAATTAGTCCACCATGGGCTTAATCTTCTATAGCATGGCCAAGCACAGCGTGACCTTGACCTCTGAAGCAATATAACTTTATAATTTGGTGCCTTAGATATTTTAGTGACAAATAGCTTCTGTGCAGTATTTTAATTTTCAGCTTTAAATATTTATGTTTAATAATTATCTGATTTGGAGACACTGAAAGTTGTAAGGAAAGCTCTAGAAATACTCTTTGGAAAAACTTTTGAAAGGGTAGGCTAATATGTCCTGGAATGATTTAGGTACAATCTAGATAAAAACAAACTGGAATTAATATATTACTAAATCATTTAAATGTACGCTGCCCTAATACTTCACCATCCAGCAGATTCATCACATCTTAGGACAGCAAAGGAACCAAAGAAAAAAGGGTTTTAAGGAAGAAATAAACGCAACTCACTTGTACTGCATATTTGTAAAACTGTTCCGACAGTTCTCCGAGCTCCTCCCTAGTTTTGCAGGTGTTGGGAAATTCTTCAAGCCGGTCCAACTGTTCCACTTCAGCAACGGGATATGGCTTCTCTTTTAAAACCTGTACAATCTGGAAACGGCATAGGCCTGTAATCAGCAAAGTATAGTGGGGCTTGGGCCAGTTACTGCCCACAACCTGAACTGCCAGTGCAGCCGTTCCAATCCTGAAAGACACACAAAACATCAGTGTTACAAATATTTAATATGGCAGAATAGAAACTCACTTCAAAAAGAGTTGAGTTTTCTGAGAAATTCATTTAAAAGCAAAGAACATCTAAAGTTTAAATAAGTTATTTCTCTAATTTAGCACTGAGTGTGTTTTCTGTTTAGTCATTGCCCTCAGCTATGGGGCAAAGCAAGCCATCTCACTATAATTAGCACCTCTTTTAAAAATCAGGAATTTCTAAACATTTTATATTATTTAGGCATAAAAACATAAAAGTAGCTGAAGATTATATAGCTTAAATTAAATTTGCCAAATAGGAATCAGGCAATCTTATACCAGAATAAATATTAGTATTTTAAATATATTTAAATATAAACAAAACAGTCTAAGAAATCTCTGTTCTAGCAAGTTTTGTGACTAAAATCAAGTCTTTTTTTCCACATAATCTATCTATAAAACTTTTACATATCCACCTTATCACAAACCACTATCAAAATCTGGGAATTAATGCTAAATTTCCAAATGTGGGAGCTAAATATCCTAGACCACACACTGCCTTGGACTGAGGAGAGCTAAATAAAGACCTACGTCTCAAGAAGGTATAAACCTAGTTCTCAGTGGTAATCACCTCACCTAACCATAGTTGCAAAAGTTTTATTTAAGTCTCAGCTCCTTATCAGAACACACAACCCTGACCAAGTCACATATAAACTTGATTCACAGAAAGTCTTACCCAAACTAAGCCAGTTACATAAAATATCAACATTCAGAAGATGCTTCCAGATTTCAAATTAAAATAGTGTTTTCTCCCTTTAGCCATAGGAAAAGTGGTAATTCCAGAAAAGAAACCAAAATTAAAGTGACTGGAGCTCTCAATTAACACACTGGGAAAACGGTAATACTAGAATACAGTACCTGCCCAACTCAAATACAGTGAATCACATACAAATACAGTATGTGAACATTTCAGTGAATTTGCCTACTTCTATATACAGTGAATTCTTGATTACTTCCTTATAAATTATTCATTCTGTGGATTACATGTAACCTTTGGCTTCCTTCTGCCACTTAGCTCATTTTGATCTTCATCCATCCTTGTCAGCTTTTAGTCATTATCATGTGTACAAGGAATAAAAACTGACTTAAACAACAGTTTAAGCCAAACAACTGGGAAAGAAAAAAAAGTGAGGAAAAAAAGCCACATACTTTAAAATCTTGAAATGACGTGGCATTTATCTATTATTTTGATTTGTTTGTGTTGTGGCTGCTTTTCTTCAGTCACTAATCAATAGTAAGTTATATTTGCCATTTCCTCAAAACCAAATCAGATTGCCTGAGAAAGCCAGCAATATCTAAATTGATTAAAGACCAACTTAGACTATAATTTATTCCAGATATTCACCAATGAATGCACAGAGTTCACAGTTCCCTTTGTATATAGAAACAGGCACAGATAAGAACTGGATCCTTGGCCTAAGGGGTTTACAAAGGAGAAACCACAGAAAGAAAGAGAGAGACAGAGGAGACAAACTCCAACCTCCAGATTAGGATATAAATTTGGGCTACATCCCCAATAAAAGGTGCTACTAAAAAAACGAGTTTTCTTTCAAAACAATTAAAATGTTTTTGCTAACTATGAAAGGAAGATGTTTCCAAACTGAAAAGAGATCGAGTTGGATTTACACTATGCCTCTCATTCTAATGAGGCAAAATATATAAAGATTTAATTTACTTATTTTTTGAGACAGAATCTTGCTCTGTTGCCTTGGGCTAGAGTGCAGTGGTGTCATCATAGCTCACTACAACCTCAAACTTCTGGGCTCAAGCAATCCTCCTGCCCCAGCCTCCCCAGTAACAGGGTCTACAGGTACACACCAACACTTCTGGCTAATTTTTTAATTTTTTTGTAGAGACGAGGTCTCACTATGTTGCCCTGGCTGGTCTCCAACTCCTGGCCTCAAGTGATCCTTCCCCCTTGCCTCCCAAAGTGCTAGGATTACAGGCGTGAGTCACCTCGCCTGACCACATATAAAAGTTTTAAACATGTTAATTGGTTTTTACTTGAAATCACTTATAGTTGACTAGTAGAATGTATCCCTCTAAAAAAAAAAATCTGTGAAGGTATAGATGGCTATAAACAATTCCTGATGAAAAACATTTTGAGTGAAAAGCACTGTGAAAAAGGTTCTAATTGTATATTGGGCTCTAGGTTTTATATATCAAAATAGGCAAATAAATTATCCAATTAATCTAATACTTTCCTTCTATGATACACAAAAGGCTTTATATCAAGCTATTCATCTTTCTATTGTAGCTCCTTTATTACGTGCATTAGGTATGATCAAAAACAACATTTTAATTTTGCAACAGATCTAAATTGCAAATGAGTGGCATCTTTCCCTTTAGTTAGTAGCTCTGTAAATCTATATCCTAATTACTGTGATGTTCCAGGTCAAAGAATTTTTGAAACTCCTAACTGGAATCTACCCTCAGTTTTTAAAATATTATTTTAATCCAAACAAGGTCTGGCTACAATGGGTCTGATTTATGTAATTTGGAAGGAGATCTAAATAATACAAGTGTTCCAAAAGTATTTAAGAACCATCAACTGTAGAGGTGGGAAAAATCTAAAAACAGCATTACTAGAAAAAGGTTTTCAAAGATGAGGGTATCAGGTAAATACCTAAATTCTGGTCTACATACCCTGCATTTTTTTTTTTTAATTTTACTGAAAGCCCTCCATTTTTCTTGGAATCTTCAACCTTCCAAGTCCTTCTAATGATGCTAGTTCAGTTTGGCCCATATTGGAAGAATACAGGCCCTTCCTACTCTCACCTCAACCCCCATTTGTGAAATCTACATTTAAACCTACCCCATTTGAGGAATAATAATACTACCAGCATATACATCTAGAATGCTTTGCAGTTGAAAAAGGCTTTCATAAATATTATTTCATTTTATACCTCCTTTCACCCCTATGAGGAAGGTAGCACTATCTCCTTATTACAAATAAGTAATTGAGATTCCAAAAGACATAACAAGTTAGTTATACACCGTTACAAGGAAATTTAATAGAAATAAGGTTTCTGAGTTAAGTGTTAAGACAAATTTTACTCTCTTCCCACCACAATGAACAACATAAATTTGTACCTATAAGAAGCATAAAAGACTTACTAACATAACTTCTAAATAGCTGAGCCACTGGAAAGCATAGCTATTATTTAATATATAATGCTTATATTTTATATTTACTTAATGAAGAGAAGCACTTCTACCAAAGTTCTGGAAACAAAAGAAAAGTTACACATTTCTGGAAAAGAGCCACTGAAATATCTTTTTAGTTCTGTCTTGGTTTCACCCTATTTTTCTTGAATATTTGATTTCTCACAAGATTTATCATCATGATTAATAATAATTTAGAAGCAAGGCAGGAGTGTATTAGGATAGCTCCAAAGTCTACAATAGAAGAGGCTTCTGTTGCTATAGGATTTTTCATTCTCATTCTTTTTTAAAACTTCATTTCTGAATTTAGGAAATGCCACCTGTAGACAGACCTTCCTTAAGAAGAGTAAATGACTTAGGAAAACCTAAGTAAACTATCCATTTTATATTTGCTAATATAAAAGAATAAACTTTAAAATTTTACTAGTATCAGGTAATATCTGAATGCCAAAGAATTCTAATAGATGAAAATACGAGTGATGCATGGGCAAAGAATCCAAATTATGAAACTATGCATCTGCCACACATAAAGCTTTAACATTTTGTTAGACAAATAGCCAATGAAACTTATTTGGGGTCTGCAGATGAAGAAGCCAACAAAGACAGATTGAAAAATTGACAGTATGAGTAAATGAAGTCATGTACCCTGAAGAATGTTAAGGCTGGAAGAAGACTGGATGACCAACTAAAAATGCATGAAAGGATATTGTACAGGTAGTGCTAAATTATCATCATTTTCCTTAAGAAAACAATGGGTCACTCAAGAACCACTAAAAATACAGTTTGATTAAGGAGAGAAATACAGGGTGTCCTGAGCTGGCATGTGAGCCAAGTTCTATACTGCAGGGCAAATCCAAAGCTCTCCCTTTAAAAGGCTCCTGCCAGGCAACATGCCTGCACACCAGCACGCAGAAAGAGACTGTGCTCTTCAAAGCGGCAAAGGAGGTAGCACAGGCAAGTCAACATCTGGCCCTGCTCCTGTGTGTGGCAAAGAACACAGGGGAGCAAATTACTTCTGCTGCTCCTTGAAGACTGAGGAAGTGTCACGTGGATGGTGTAAAGGAAACAAGAGACAGAGCAGAGCCCCTCACCTTCCTTCTGGGGTACTACCACCATCTGGAAAAACAGGTAACTGGGGAAGGATAGATTTGTATGTAAGAATAGACTAATGCTATGGATAACTCAATATTTATACTACTAAAGCTTTTTCTTTTTTTAAAGTAAAGAGTGTTTTAAAATCCATTTTAGAGAAAAAAATGACATTGGAACCTATTACCAAGGAATATGGTACAATCTGTCCACACAGACTTTTCAAGTAGCACACATTTCAAGGATAACTAAATGGTCTGATGGGTCCTTATAATGCTGGAATTCTATGAAAACTTTTCAATGTATGTTTTCCAATTTCAATAATTAAGTTTTGACATTGCTACTCATTTTAAAAAAGGCAACAATATGAATATTAAGGCTCAGATTACACATTACCTGATTACTAGTGATTACTTCCAGGCAGAAGAATTTAGTTACTGTTGTCTTGGAAGGATTTACACAAAAGAAACTAAAAATTCTCAAAGTCTTGCCTGAATAACCCCAACAAATAGTTAAACTTAAAATACGAATAAGCCAGGGCTGTGGCTGAAGCCTGTAAGCCCAGCTACTTGGGAGCCTAAGGTGGAAAGATTGCTTGAGCCAGGAGTTCAAGACCAGCATGGGCAACATAGCAAGAAATAAAAAAAAAAACAAAATAAAGAAACAGAGAAAAATCAATTGATAACGATTAAAGTCAGAATCGTGGCTACTTCTGGAGTGGTATAGATGAGGGTGCAGAGGGATCCTTCTGGGGTGATGGGAATGTGCCACACCTTGGTGTGGAGGGCGGGTATGTGAGGGTGTGCATATGTCAAAATTGAGGCC
>CAUYRT010014518.1:0-11356 GCA_963574885.1 Lepilemur ruficaudatus
ATTCTTGTCCACCATGCCTAGGACTAAAGGTAAAACATTGTCTTTCAAAGTTTTTGGCCTGAGTGCTCATTAGAGTCCACTGAGAATATGCCTGGGGAGACAGGTGAACTAGAGACACAGCAAGGATGCTCAGAATCCACATGGCAGCTCTGAGCCCAGAAAGGGGACGGGAAACTCCAACCTCACTTAAATGTAAGCAAGGCACAGGCATGGAAGCCCACAAAACTGTGTGACTGTTCTTGTTGTTTTAAGTTGGATCAACCAATCCAAATATATTTAAAATTTTTTTTAAGAAATAAGATATTACCAGAATTGCTAAAGCCTCCTGTGTACAGTTCTCAGATTGCAGGAGCCTCCCTCACTCTGGAGTTAGCCACTGGCTTTGGCGTTTACCACTCCTGTAGATGTTTTTATGCCTTTATACATCTATAAGAATCCCCACACATTTTGTTGTTTCACTTGTTTTAAAAATTTATTTGAGTGAAATATTATAGTGTGTATCCTTTTGAGATTTGTTTTATTATAAAACTTTTTAAAATGATATATCGTGCTAACACATGAAGTTCTATTTTATTTATGTTATTACAGTAGTATATTCCATTGTTTACTGTATTACAATTTATTTGTCTATGTGTCTGCTGATGTACAATCAGGTTATTGTGTTTTGGTTGTTTGCTATGTCAGTCATTGCTTTGTGCTGGGCAGAGGTGCAAGAGTTTCTCTAGGAAGTCTACCTAGGAATAGAATTTCTGAGTCATAGGGTCTGGCCATCTTACATTTCTTAAGTGTCTTAGTCCATTTGGACTGCTATAGCAAAATACCATAGACTGGGTGACATATAAACAAGAGAAATTTATTTCTCACAATTCTGGGGACTGGGAAGTCCAAGATCAAGATGCCAGCAGATCTGGTTTTCATAGAGAGTGCCTTCTTTCTGTCTTCACATGATGAAAGGGTCAATCAAGGTCTCAGGGTCTCTTTTATAAGGGCACTAATTCCACTCATGAGAGCTCCACCCTCATGACCTAATCACCTCTCCAAATCCCCACTTTCTAATGCCATCACTTTGGAAGTTAGGATTTCAACATAGAAATTTTGGGAGACATCAACATTAAGTCCATTGCAATAAGATAATGCCAGAGTGACCTCAAAACTGTTTGATACCAGATATCAGTGGGCATTCCCACCAACAGGGATGAGAGTTTGCATTTTTCATATTCTGGCCAACATTAGTATTGTCGGACGTTTTAATTTTTGCCAATATGTTAGATGTAAAATATTTTATTGAAGCATTTATTTACAGTTCCCTGATGACTAGCAAGCATGAGCATCTTTTTATAGTCTAATTGACTATTTAGATTTTCTTTTCTATGAGTTGCCTGTTCATAGATCTTGACCATCTTGTCATTTTCTTTTTTATCTTTTTATATTTATTTGTATGGATTCTTATATATTGTGGATACTTGTAAAAATATTTTCTTATAGCTTATAACTTGCCTTTTCACTTTTTAATAGTGTTCAAGAGTTTTAAAAGTTATGGTAAAATAGACATAGCATAAAGTTTACTATTTTCACATTTGTAGCGTTAAGTACCTTCACATGGTTGTACATCACCAGCATCCATCTCCAAGACTTTTTGATCTTTTCCAACTGAAACTCTGTACTCATTAATAGCGTTTGAGATTTTTAATGCAGTCAAATTTATCAATCTTTTTGCTTAAGCATTGAACTTTGTGTCATGTTTTAAAAATTCTTCGTAAAGATATTCTCCAGTGTTTCCTTCTAAAAGTTTTAAAGGTTTGCTTTTTATTTTTGTGTCTTGATTCATCTGGAAATAATTTTAGAAAATTGAGTGAAGTGGGGATCTATTTTAATTTTTTCCTCACAGGTAACCAGTTGTTCTGGCATAGTTTTATTAATTAACCCATCCTTTTCTTTCTGATCCTGAATTTTAATTCTGTTAAATATTATTTCCATATATGCAATGATCTATTCCTGAACTCTCTATTCTTTGTACTGGTTTGTTTTTCTCTCTCTGTGCCAAACCACATTGTCTTAACTGCTGTAGGTAACCAAAGGCAGCTTATTTCCTCTATACTTTCACTACCTGATTCTTTTTAAAAATTGTCTTGAATATTCTTGGCCCACTATCCTTTTATCTAATTCCAGTAGCAGCTTGTCAAATCCATGAAGATCTCTGTCTTATGTTTCTTTTCTTAATTTCTTTTCAGAAATTTGATTGGGGTTCTATTAAGTCTATAAGTTAATTTGAAGAAAATTAAATATTCCTATCCATGAATATAGTCTATTTCTCTGATTACTTAGATCTCCTCTTGCTCAGGCTGGTCTTGAACTGCTGAGCTCAAACAATCTGCCCGCCTTGGCCTCCCAGAGTGCTAGGATTACAGGCATGAGCCAATGTGCCCGGCCGTCCTTTAATGTCTTTTAATAAAGCTTTATAATTTTCTCCACAAAGATCTTACATAGGTTTTGCTCCAAACCACATGCCTAAGTGTCTTCCTTTCTGTTGGGAAGTAAAGATAATGTCAGGATGAGAATTTGTATATACTCAGTTCAGGGCTCATTTTCTATTTCTCTCATTCACTTGTTTATAAGTGTGCAAGGACTTATTGAAAGGCTCCTGTAGACTCATCTAGGTACTAAGATGTCTGCAAGGGGTGGAGGGCAGGAGTATACACAAGGAGGCATGGAATCATCTAATCCCAGAGTAGGGATCTTGGAGTCAATTGGTCCTACATCTCATAGAAATCTATTCTAAAAAAGTGTTCCCTAGAAAGCCATTTACTCATTCAACACATATTCTTTGAGCACTTAAGTCATTAAATATGAAATGTCCAATTTTGAATCAAAAGTGTAGTTTATTAGCTCTCAAATAAGAAGCAGTACAATTAATCAAAGTGTAACACAGTTTTGCCATCTTTAACAGTAGCTTGTTTATGCAGCAGAAAAGAAGCTTGGAGAGCAAGTGGCAATATAATTGCAAAAGACATTTTCCAAATCTTGCTGAGAATTGAATATTTTTCCTTGCAAGAATTGGTCCAAAGCCTGGAAGAGAAAAAGTGGTAGTCAGTTGGCATAAGGTCTAGTGAATACAGTGGATGACAGAGAGTTTCCAAGTCCAGCCTCTGTAGTTTAAGCAGCATTGTGTGTGTGACACATGGCCAAGCGTTACCTTGGCCTGTCTTTATTGACCAATCTCAGCTGCTTAATCACAAGCATCCTCATCGTTTCATCCAGCTGGTTGCAGCAGACATCCACTGTAATTGACTGACCAGGATTCATGAAGCTGTAGTGGATAATACCAGCACTGGACCACCAAACAGACACCATTAGCTTTTTTGATGAATATTCGGTTTTGGACTGTGTTTCGTCACTTCATCTTTATCCAACCATTGTGCCAAATGCTTGAGATTGCCAAAAAGAATCCACTTCTCATCACATGTAACAATATGGTGTAGAAATGGTTTGCCCTTACGTCATGACAGCAAAGAAAGGCAAGCTTCGAGATGATTTCTCTTCTGACTCTTGTTTAATTCATGTGGACCCCATCTATCCAGCTTCTTTACCTTGCCGATTTGTTTCAAATGATTCAATATTGTTGGAATAGTAATGTCAAACCTTCCTGTTAATTCACGCATAGGTTGAGATGGATTCATTTCCACTACAGCTTTCAGCTCATCATTATCCACCTTGGTCTCAGGTCGCCCACATGGCTCATTTTCAAGGTTAAAATCACCAGAATGGAACTGTGCATTCATGAGCCACATCCTTCCCAAACATTTCATTGATATCTCCAGCCGTCTCTGCAGCATTTTTTCTGTCACAGCACTCATATTCAAAAATAACATGATTTTTTGATTTATCCATGGTTTCGCAAAAATTGCTCTAAAAAAAAATTTGGAAAGATTATCACAAGCTGAACCAGGTGTTCGAAGGACTGAGGATGTACTTTCACGATAAAAATAAAAACAAGAAGTGCCAAAGTGAAATGTCAGAGATATCAACTGTCAAACTTAGTACCAAAAAGGAAATCGGACATTTCATACTTAATAACCTAAATCAATGACAGGTCCTTTGCTGGATGTAGGGGAACAGCCGTGAGCAAACCCTCATGGCAATCATAATTTCATGACAGACTACAGCAAAATAATCACACAGATACATAACTGCAAGTGGGGATAATGCCAGGAAGGGATGTAAATGGGGCTCTGAGAGTAGCATGGTGGGAGTGGGGCAATTGGACTTTCTGTGGGGAGGAAGGTCCCTCAAGGCATGAGGACCAGGGAGTAGTCCCCTGCGGCCAGAGCCAACTGGGAGGAGGTTGTGTGAGCCGAGGCCGGAGGCTGGCGCGCTGAGGCCAGACGGTGCACGATGCTGTAGGCCTTGTTAAAGACTTTGGCCTTTATCCTGTCAGTGAAAGCCACTAAGCCTGGGGGTGAGTGACAAGATCAGCTTTGCATTTTAGGAAGGTCACTCATCTCTAGTATAGAGAATAAATTGGACCGGGCACAAATGGACGTGGGCAGACTAGTTAGGGTGCTGCTGGGGCTCTCAGTGAGTGCCAAAGGAGATCCGGACTGGGCGCTGGCACAGGTAAAACCAAGCTGAAAACCCCATGGGTGTTTATTGTGCTGAGGGAGGTCCATGCTTCATCTCATTTAACCCCACAGCAGGGGACCCGTGAGATGAGTGCCACTGTCATCCTCAGGGTGGGGGGAGGGGTGGTGAGTGATGAAACTGAGGCTTGGAGACTTTAAGAAACTCACTCAAGTTCACACTGCTCGTTAGGTGTAGACCGGGGACTCAAACTCAGCTAGCAAAACTCTTTAACCACTGTGCTGTACTTCTGCGGGTGAAGGTGGGAAAAGAGGGGTGAAGGGTGACCTTTGGGGCCCACCCGACAGAATTTGAAAACTCCTAGTGAAAAAGCAGCCTGAAAGGACAGGAGCTGTGAAGGTCAGGCACTGCCTTGGGAGGCTGGGAGAGCTGCCTCAATCTCAAAGCTTCACTCACTTGGGCGGCATCCTTTGCCTTTTCTAACTCTAGGGCTCTAAGATGATTACGTGACTTTGGAAAAGCCATGGATCCCTCAGAATCTCTGTTTTCTCATCAGTAAAACAAGGAAATACCTCTCCACTGAGATGATCCATATGAAGGTGTCTGGCAGACCTTAAAGCGACTTACAGACATCAGGTATTAATTACGAGGATTACCTTCCCACGCGGTGGTTCACTCCGTTTGAGGCAATTCTCCACGTCAGAATGTGTTTCTTCATTTTGATCCTAGATCAGCTTCTCTGGGTTCCTTCCACACTGATCCAAGCTGCTGTTGGGAGCTCAATCTAATAACGCTGTCCCTGATGGCGCAGGGCAGGGCTCCAACATCAGAGGCAGCGGCGCTGCCCTGCACAGCAGCGGCTCCTTCAAGCACACTTTGGCCAGCAAGGATTCCAGCCCCCACTCCCTCGCAGCCCCTCTGCAGGCTCTCTGGGTCAAAGCCAAACCCAAGGTGCTGTCTGACAAGCGCTAAATACAGTGGACCCAGTTCCTCCCTCGGTCCACTGCTTTTTTTCAAACGTGCAAAAGAAAAGTTCACAGACCCTGCTAGGCTGGCAGAAGGCTCCAGCTGTGGATTTGAGGAACCAATTCATTTTCACATGGCCTCTTCCTGCCTTCCCAAAAGGCTCTCACATGCCACTTGTTCTTATAGAATTTAAAAAAAATATAGCCCACATATATAAACACAGGGCTTTTTTAGATTATTCAAATAGAGTCAAATAAATCATAAGGAAAGTATCCAAGTGAACCTCGTCCATCCTTTCCTTCATTGCCAAAGTCGGTGGCTTAATTTCATTTTTCAAAGTTTCTCATATTTTGGGAAGGAGGATATTACTTGAAATTTGACAGATTTGAACAGAAAGGTAAAGCTGGGGCAGGGTGTAGGAGGCTAGAATGATGGGGAAAGTTCCAGCTGACTTTTATTGATAGTGGAAAAAAGTGCATTAAAAAGAAGTAATGCTTTTTTTCCCCAATATCACCTCGAAAATGAATTCCAAAGCTTTAAAACTTCAAATTTAACGCCAAGTCCTCAATAAAATGAATGTGTTGTCTAAGTCAGTCAAAAAATAAAAAGTGAAAGAACTCATTCCCTTGTCTCCATTAGAGAATTCCTTCTTTTCAACCTGACTTTGAGAAGGGAATGTTTATTAAGTCTAAGGTGGGAATACTTTAGGTGTTTTTTTTAATATATATATATATATATCACTGATGCTTTCCCCAAATCTGCTAACTAGAAACCAAGACATTTGATTAAATTTTAGCCCAATAGAGTGCTTAGGTAGTTATGGACAAGGTGTACATAAAACCAACTGTAGTAGCCAAATAGTTTTCACTATAACATAAAACCCAGATACAAGTAATGAAAAATTCCCTTTTGCTTCATTTCCCAACACGCTGTCTTCCCATTAGTAGATTTTGTGTGTGCTTTCTCCTCTCCAGTGGTAGCATTATGACATTTTCTCGTCCACACATTCAAGATTTAATAACTTCAAGTACAGTCAACATGCCATTCCTCTATTTCAAGTGCTTCTGCCCAACTGAATAGACTTGTTGAAGGAGATGCCAAATGTGGGTGATGCTGACTCAGTTGAAATAAAACGAGATGCTCATAAAAATGACTTTTGCATAAACTAGTCCCTCTGGCCTTAGCAATTCCAGTTGTACAGCCACTGCTTTGCAATTTAGGCTGGGCAAATTTCGCCTTGCTCCTTCAAAGTAGTCTTCCCAGGACATGTCCAAAAAAGGGGCTCATCTCTCCAAAAAGGAGAGAAAGGGAAAGCTGGATTTCAGATGGCCTCAAAAGCAGGTGACCCCATTTCACACAACGCCGTGTCTTCACCAATAAATTAGGTATTAGGAACTCCAACTGCATTTTCCCACAGACACATCCAGGGCTACAAAGGACTTTAATTAACTAATCAATTGATTAAATATTTGCTGAGACTATATATTGGTCATTCTTTCAAAGCCCATGGCCCCAAGGTCATCTCAAATAGAGATGGAAGAGTTTTCAGAAGCTGCTGTTAAGGCCACACAGCTAACAGTTGACCAGTTCTCCCCAGGGGCTCAAGTCACATTTGAACAAAGCTTCTATGCTCCCTTAGATCTTCTCTTTTCTAAGCTAAACATACAAAGGGAGTCAATATGACATTGGTTTTCAGAGCCTTCTCTAAGTAGGGATGTCTGTCCTGAAACGTGGGGGTCAGAATTTATTATAAACCTTGAAATGCCCTGTTCTAGGGCAGCTCCCTTTCTCCTGCAGTTCTGTTCTTGTAAGTATTTGCTTTGGGAAGTCGAATCAGACTGTGGGGTCACATCTAGCTGGGCAACCCACACTTAGGGACACATTAAAAGGAAAATATCTGAGATGGCCTCCAACCCCCCTGTTGTTTACCTGTAGCAAGGAGAATCCATAATGTGAGGTTGGGAAGGGAGGAAGGGAATACACATTTATTGGAAAGCAGCTCTGCACTGGGAATTGTGGCAAATGCTTTACATACCTAACCTCTTTTTACTCTCACAAGGACCGTAGGAAGTAAGTATCATGTGCGTTCCCATGTGTACTTGTTCTGAATGATTCTGGCTGCAAAGAACAGACAGACTGACTAGCAAAGACTTGTCTTGCAAAATAAGAATTCTGGGGGGTGGGTAGCAGGGGGCTTCCCGGGAGCTCTGGGGGCCATCAGAGACCAGGGCTTTTCCATGTTCTGCCTTCATCTTCGTGTTTGCCACCTCATGATTATGGGATGGCTGTCTCCCTCCAGGCATTGCGTCCAGGTCCCAGGAGGAAAGGAGAAAAGGCAGAGAAGTTCATGCTAACCCAGGCAGTTCTTTTTAGAAACAACCTTCCTGTCCACTGTGATTGCCACTTATGTTTCACTGGCCAGAACTATACCAAATGGGAGACTAGGAAGAGGGAAATTTTGATCTGGGCACATTTCAGCATCAAACAAAGTCAGGGTTTTATTGGTAAAGAAAAATGGGGAATGGATATGGGGTAGGCAACAGCAGAGTCTGCCCCTGTGTGTTACAAAGGAGAAAACAGGCCAAGAGACATAAAGCCACCGCCTATGGCCACACAGCTAGAAAAAGGATGGGCTGAGATTTGAAGCAAAGCCCCTGACGCATCCGAAGCTCTTGTTTGTGCCACACAGCCTTTGGGCACTGCATGAATTGATGTCCTTTCTTAATGCCATCAGGAAGTGGGCATTTTCTTGCTCAGAGTCATTTTACAGATGGAGAAATTGAGGCACAGAAAGATTAAATACTTAAGTAATAGAGGATTTGAAGTCAATCAGTCACTATAAAGAGGAAATGCTGTAGTGGCAGCATTGGTCTGAAAACTTAATGTCTCTGGTCATTAAAAAGGAAGCCACGAGCTGCTTCCAGGCACATCCTACCTTAGGGGTTGGGGGGTGGGGAGATCCTGACAGTCAACCTAGGACTCGTCAAGGAAGATTGACACAGGCTATCAACTGATATATTACAAATAATAGGCAGTCAATTACTGAGATTCTCTGGGTGGTTTCAAAGTTCTTCAGCGTGTGCATATTAAGTTATTCTGAAGAAACCCATTTTGGCTTTAACATTTTTAATGTAATGACCCTTACAGAATTGGTTTGTATCAGAAATACCAAAAGCTCAGCTGGGCCCACTGATGAATTTGTCCTCTGAAGCAGTGCTCAGGCAGAGACAGACCAGCCTAATAAAAACAGGCTTTTATTTAGGCAGCACTTAAGAAGCGCCAAGCACTGTGATAAATGCATCACATTTGTCATCTTATTTCATCTTTACCCGTCTTCGGGAGAGGTTTCCTATTATCTTCGCCTTTCAGGTGAGGACTGGAGGCTCAGTGAAGGTAAGCGACTCGCCCCCAAACACTCACCTGTATAAGGGCAGGGCTGTCCTATAATCCAGGGGCTCCGTCTGATCCCACCACACTAACGTCCCTGACGGTGTGTGGGGCTGAAGACGTCAGAAAGGGAATTGGAACAAGGACCTGTAGACTTGCAAGTCGATAAAGCCCCAAATGCACTCGCACAGCTGAATGTATGAAACTAACCGAGGGATATTACGTTCATCCCTTCTCATTTATATTTTGTTCATACAGCCCAACATTGCAGCCTGGTGGGATCTTTTTAAGCTAGAAAACGCATGCAATGCTGACGATTAAACAACTTTATTGTATTGCACTTACCTACGTCTGGCAGGCAGGGTGTACCTTCATGTAAAATTAAAAGCCAATGAAACTTACAATTTTTTTATTTTTTAATTTGGCAGTAATGTTGCTTCCTTCTAGTTGTTCACAAATGAAACATGCTGTGCTGGTTTCTGAAAACCAAGAAACCTGGAGAGAAATTTATGGCTTCAAAACAAAATTTAGATGTTGAGGGATTTGGCAGTTTACAAAGAACATAGAGCTAAGCCTGTGAAAAAGGCTGTTCAAAATGTCCCGACCTCAACTGCCAAGGTCTTTTTCAAAAGTCTCTGCAGAAGCTCTTACGTGTCTGAAAGGGTCAAAATGGGGCGAGAGCATTTTGAAGGCATCTTTCCACTGGCAGCCAGAGCTTGTGAGCCTGTGCATTTTCCCACACAAATATGCTCGGCCGTTACGTTAGCCAGGCATTTCCTGTGCGCCGCAGGTTTGTTATCCTTTTTTTTTTTCCCTTCTTCTCAGGGAATTATTCAAGATTTGTAGCTAGCATTCTCTGCCACATTTGCTCTCAGCCCTTAGTCACACTCCCATATATGGAAATCTTTATCACATAGCTAACTCCCTGGCTAGGACATTTTATAGGTCTTCATAAGCGAAGTCATTCTAAGGCTGAAATGACAGCAACACGCATGACTGTGTGTGGGTGTGTGTGTGTTTGCACGTACTCACAGGCACACGCGTGTGTGTGTTTAGCCTTTAGAGCTGTCAAACATATTTGACAAATTTAAAGTCCAGGTTTTATCTCCCTCCATCGTTCTTGGATAGCAAAGTGAATTTTAGCTATTTAGAAAACAATCTTCACTTACTGCCTAAAAGTAAGGTTGAAAGGCATGATGGGAGATGTCGCCCATAATAAAGGATTTCAAATCCTCTCCACGTTTGGACACTTTCACAGCACAGAGTTAGAAAGAATTAGTCACAAGGTCAGTCCAGTTTAAATAAATAGAAATAAAGTTAGTGCTTCACAGACTGGTCTTTTAGCAGATGTTCTGCCCTTGTGAGAAATGCAGGGGCAAACCTGAAATCCTAGGGGTATCTTGTACTTTTGCAATGAATTTTACTGTTCAAAGAACTTTCACATCTTTTTGTTCTTGAGCAATTCAATTTCTCTTACCAGAAACTTGAGGTTCCAAAGGGTAAGTCATTTGCTTGAGAAAACCAGGCTAAAACTACCCCCTCTTTCAAAAATTCTCAGTGGCTCCCACTGCATGAGCAATCAGTCCAAATACCTTGGAAAAGAATTGAAGGTTTGATGAATATTTAATAACCATTTATACATTTAGGTACCTGTGGTTAGGCACTGTGAAGGCAAAACTGAATAAGACACGCTCTTAAAGTGCTGTAATATAGATGCGGGAATCTGTCATCATGCAATTAATTAATTGCAATAATATAAGTGTCTTAGTCTGCTCAGGCTGCTATAACAAAAGACCACAGAATGGGCAGCTTAAACAATGGACATTTATTTCTCACAGTTCTGAAGGTGGGAAATCCAAGATCAAGGTGCTGATAGAGTCAGTTCCTGGTGAAGGCCCTCTTTTTGGCTTGTAAGTGGCCACTGTAAGGTTTTTGGAATAAAAGGAAGAGTCCGAATGTGCTAAACAACCGTAGCGTTTATTTGTTATAGCAACTCCCGGGCGATGTTCAAGGGTCCCGGGGAAAGAGGCCCAAGAAATCACCACGCCTGGACTGGGGAGGAGGATTATATAGGGCTGGTGGGTTGTTTTGACATGTAGTAGATCGTAAACAACAGCTGGGCCAGATCTTCCTTTCAAAACAAGAAGAGTTCAGCCCCAGCAGGTCAGTTTTTTGTAACAGTTAGGCTAGCAAAACAACAGGTTCAGTACAGGGTATGGGGATGGGGGAAAGTCTATCTACATGAGGAGGAGAGAAACCAGCCCGGACAGCATGCCATGGCCCAGGGCGTGGGGTTATGCTGCCTTTGTAGGATGAGCCCTAAGGGGGATTCCACCCACTAGCCTTACCACCACTATCTTGCAGTTTCCTCAGGTGGCTTTTTCTGGGTGAGTGCAATGAAAGAAAGAGAAAGAAAGAAAGAAAG